>JAOUQY010000019.1:10403072-10414440 GCA_028566355.1 Doras micropoeus
GCCCCTGTCCCAACTGTTTTGGAACGTGTTGCAGGCATCAAATTCAAAATGAGTGAATATTTGCAAAAAACAATAAAATGTATCTATTTAAACATTAAATCTTGTCTTTGTAGTGTAGTCAATTGAATATGGGTTGAAAAGGATTTGCAAATCATCATATTCTGTTTTTATTTACACAATTTACGTTTTACACAACGTCCCAACTTCATTGGAATTGGGATTGTAAGTAATTGTCCCAGTTCCAGTCCTACATTTAATAGCATTGCATATTTTGGTTCTAAATACCTAGTTGCAATAGGACAGCAGGGTAATGGAATAGTTGTATACCATAAGATAAGATGAATTCAAACTATTCCAGGCATAGACCCCATGTTTTGTAGATGTTAATGTGTTTAGATAGCAAAATGCTTTTTGGTGTTCAGGAACTCTGCAATTCTATCCATATTGTGTTGTCCAGGCCTAGTGGTGGGTGGTGTGTGGTGTCACTGACAGAGGATCAATGTGTTTGAGGCTGAGCTGAAATGAATTGATTGTGGGAAATAAAACTCCAATTATTAGAGGAAGGAACAGGCAGTCAGTGAGCCAGAGAGGGGGGGTGGGGTGGGGGGAGGGGGGAGTAAGAGGCACTCATACTCCCATCATTCCTCTGGGAGAAGCAACTTGTCCGCGTAGGCACAACACTGGACACTCACAAATGGAATGAGAGAGAGAAATGAGAGAGCGTGTGTAGGTGAGAAATGGCAGTGCTCATTTTTCTTTTTCAGCGCACCCTCTCATTTTCCAAATGCCCTTTATAATGTTCCCTTTTTTACTGAACAAAAAGATGAAGATGGCAAAACAGCAGCAATTAAGGAGCTGCCCTTCTTCTAGTGCAGTATTTCAGTCAGTGTTTCTTGTCTTTGCTTTTTTTATTACTGAAAGAAAGCACTGTCTTTTCTACATGCCAAGAGACTGGGTGCGATGAAATTACTGGATCCACCTAACATGGTAGCCATCGATCTCCAGCTTTTCATCGATACAGAGCTGTTGTACTTCAGTGAAACCCATGAATCCTGCACGTACTTTAGTGAGTTGTGTGTCTGATCTGCAGGACTGCCTTCCTCCTCTGGTGCCTTATTCTCCAACTTTCACTTCCACCGAGAACTGTCTTAAGATGCTCAGATGAAGTTAGCGATTATTAATGGCCCTTGTGCTCAGAAGCAGGAATGTTCTCTCTTCCCCCCCTTTTCCACTCTCATCCTCAATAAAGGCATTTTCCTCCTATGAACCTTCTCAGACGTAGCATAATCAAATTGTCTTTATATTAAATTCTTCGGGACCTACATATGTATACATAGCTCAGTGTTGAAGATCATTCCATCTTGTGCTTGGCTCAGCAGGCCATTATTTCCTTGTAGAGTAGAAGACAGAGGGAGGTGTATTGGAAGGAGAGACACTGTTGTAAATCAGAGTGCTTTTTTATATTGCTGTTGTAAAAGACAGAAGGTTTGAGTTTAATATTGCTTCCTTCCAAGATGTAGATGCATGTTGTTGAAAATTGACTAACAACAAAGCTGAGCTTGGTTCAGCCTAGTTCAAGGATTTATTGCTGCAATTTCCTTCCTATGTAGAAGATACTGAACTGAACAATTTGGCAAGATGAACTCTTTTAGAACATAAAACAGTCCAAAACAAAAACTTCGTAATCATGCTACGCTTTTGTCGAGCACTAAACATTTGGCTGTGTTTATTCTTGTGGTTGATAATGACTTGCTTGAGGTCATTGTTGAGGTCATTCCTCAGAAAAGTCCATATTTGCAAAAACTTGCGAGTCATTTTTTTTAGCAGAGCTTTTACTTTCTGCTATAGCACTGAGTCATCACTCCAATGTAGAGTGTAAATGCTTTGTTAGCATGTGGTCTGATATCCAGCAACACTGCTGATTAAAGATAGAAGGCAATCAAACCTCCTTTAAACCTGGACTACAATGTAAAAGAGTGATCAGACCAATTTTGAGGCTATTAAAAGAGGTGTTGCAATGCTGTGTCTGATTATCTTCATTAGATCAGTCACATCCTGTGGCATGGAGTGCGTCACATCAAATTTGAACTCACAGTATATATACAATATACTCACAGTCCAGTCACTACCTCAAGTGTAATTTGAAAAAAATCAACATTGTGTTGTGTATGGGGAAGTCCATGATCTCATATGAATGCACATTATTGATGCCTGAAGGACCAATGACAGCCAAGATGTACTGTCATGCTTGTTTTAACCTGAAGTCACGTTTATCCGCAAGAAATTTGTATGATCCCAGATCTGGAAGTTCATGCTGTATTATTCCAGGCACATTTTATAGAGAATGTGTGTGGTGATGGTGGTCTGTGGAGCTGCTTATGTTTTTTCAGCATCAGCTAGGATTGTATAAATCTTGTAGTGCAGCCCAGGGATTACTGGAAAACTTCAGAGCAGAGGATGCTTTAAACTGGGTTGGCAGGAGTGACCTCCAGCAGTTCATTATGATATGACAGCATCTGTGTTGGTCAGGGAGAAAAAGCAGATGTGCAGTTGAATGTGTGTCCCAGGGAGGGTGAGCCATGCTGAGTAGGCATGATATGAAGGACTGGAGCACTGTTACCCTTATTATTACTAGGTCTGTACAGACAGAGAGAGAGAAAGAGAGAGAAAACAACAATTATCTGATTAAATTGTTATCTAAATTATTTAGGAATGTCCCTTATACCAAAATGAATTACCCTAGGCCACATCTACTGCTGGTTAAAACGTGAAAAGGGCTGCTTTTAATTGACATTTGTTCAGATCTAAAATGCAAGACTGTGTAGAAACCCTCTATCAGGAATTTGTCATCAGACACTACCCCATAGTCTGTACTGAAAATTAAAACGGTCTGATTTTTATTCAAGTGCGAGCTGCAGTCTGCCACCTCCTTTCTCTGCTCTGATAAACGTCCAGTAGGAAGAGGCTGTTTAAAACCCCATATTTAATCTCGAACATCGTGACTTGCTTTTTTTCTCTGACAGCAGACAGATCGAAGTGCAGCGTTGTGCAATCATAATTGATCCGTAGCGAGTAGAATGTTAGATGCCATTTAGAGACTGATGTTCATATACTGATGGATGAGTTACTGGAGGGCAGAGAAACCTTTCCTTGTGCAGAGGGCGACTTTTTGGATCTTATCATCTGTCAGAATGGGGTCATGGGTGAGGGGTTGGAGTATGTGAAAGGAGCTTGTTGTCATGGTAATAAGGAGCCAAGCTGGGCAGGGTTTGGCATAACAGATGGCACATCAGAAGATGTCTATGTTTTACGGTGCTGACTTGGCAGCATGTCAAGGTAAGACGGGGTCAAGGTGCCTGCACTGTTAACCTGCCGTGCTGGATTTTACAGTACAGCACTGCTGGTAATGGTGTGAAAATGGCCTTTTTGCAAGATACTGTAGCAGACCCAATACTGTACAATGCTTTCCTACACCCAACTGCAATAATAGTCATACCCTTGTATGTTGATAAGTGTTATGCAACTTGCGTGTTTTTAAATTGAGCTCAGGTTACTGCATGAGTCTCTTGCATGTCTCCAAGTTTCCTCCCACCACCCAAACCCATGGTAGAAGGTGTATTGGGCAGTCTAAACTTCCCCTGTGTGTGAATATGTGTGTGTATATGTGTGGACTGGGGTCCTTTCCAGTGTATATATTCCCACCTAGATCCAACACGACCCTGAGCAGAATAAAGCGGTTATTGAAGATGAATAAACAAATGAATAATATATCTTTTTCATATTTATATGATTACTGGATTGTGATCATTTGTCTAACAGGTGAGCACCGTTACAGCGCAATGGTGTGCAGTATCAAGTTCTCCTCCATCAGTGTCCAGTAGCAACTGGCCTCAAGAAGTCATTATCCAGTCAATAGTCATTCATCACCATCTCTTTTTTTTGTCAGCCCAGTGATCAATATTGTTCTACTCTCATCAATTCCACTGATGTGGGCAGTGTGAAAGACAGGTAGGGGAAGGGTATCGTGAGTTCAATTAATTGAACTGCAGCAGGCATTAGCAACACCGCTGACAAATGTTACAACAAATGGCGACTTGAATTTGGTGTCGATGACTGATGAGTGAGTGTATGGAGGCGTTTGCCTCAAAGTGGCTGATTCAAACTAGAATAAAACCAGGTCAACCTCCTGTCAAAGAATCCTTAAATAAAGGCTTTTCCTCTGAACTGTCACCTTTCTGTGACAGCACACTGACTGTAGTCTAAAAAGAGACAAGTCTGAAGTGTCAATGATGTGAACATAAGCATGCCACTGTATGTGCGTGTGTGTGTGTGTATGTGTGTGTGTGAGTGTGTGTGTGTGTGTGTGTGTGTGTGTGGTGGGGGGGGGGGGTGTGATTGAGTAGGCAGAAGTAATTAGGGACTTGTGTGAAACATACTGTACTACTGATGGATTGTAGGAAAAAGTCTTATAGTACACAAAATGATTTCTAAACAGTGAATGATGCTATTAATCTAAAATGCTAAAACTTTCTTTTGCAAACACCCTACATCAGAACAAAGACATTATTTCATTTACAGCATATGCTTTAGTTAACATCTGAGAAATTAAAGATTAGTAAAGCTTAGTATGAGGTATCATATGTATTTTTGTCAGAATAGAAAGGCTGATTAGTAGGGTGTAAGTCTTACAGAGATGGGGAAAAAAAGAATAAAATATGTCAGGGATGTGTCAGTAACACTGACTGAGGAAACGGCTTTGGTTGAGAGAGTAGACTGTAAATAAGATCAGGACACAAAAATGAGGAAGAAATTGTCCTATTATGTGCCTATGACCTTTAAGACCTATATCCTTGACAAAGAAACAGTCACGTGTAAATTGCCACAGGGCCATTGTAAGGGCATTACTGTTTTTTCCCCCCAGAAAAACTGCTTTAAAGTGCGGCTCATGAATGGAACACAGTCTGACCATGTTCAGTCGTGCAGATGTGATTTTGTGATATAGTCCAAATTCAAAAGATACTTAAAGCTGGGAAAAATGATTAGATATTGATGGGAGATTGTAGCAGACCAAAAAGGTTTATCTTTTCAGAGAGTGACACTCACCATGAAAAAAATGATTGGGTTAGATTTACATTGCCTTTAATTAAAAAAAAAAACTGAATCCTGGTTCTGGATCAGAAACCATAAAGTATTTAATTTTCATAAAATTTAATTTTTGTCATATAATTGTTTTTGGAAATTGCTCCACCAGTGCACAACACTTGTTCTGTTCTTTGGCAAGTGAATATCTTAACCTTGAGCATTCAGTATTGGACTATGTTCTTTGAAATACATAGTTTTTAAATAAACAGAATAAAGGTGAATCTGTCTGTGAATTTTATTTTCCATTTAAAGTATTTTCACTTGTTTATGTAAGAGATATCTGCTATTTTCCATATTAAGTGCCTGTTTCACCATATATTTATTTTCCCTGTGTGTCTTCTGTCAGGTTCATGGCCTGGAAAAGCAGATTGGGAAATCTTTGGATTACCTGGAGCTAGGCACAGCAGGGTCTGTCCTGAAGCCCCTTCCTTATGGTGGGGCTGGAGGAGGGGGCATAGGGGCAGGTGGAGGAGTTAAACCCCCATTTCAGACCTCCAGGATATTCTCCTCTATGGACCACACACCTACGAAGCCCAAGCCACCCACCTTTGGCTTACCAAACCCATACGATTGGGCCAGGAACCAGTCACAATTCCTTGATCAGACAGGCTACCACTCCAAGCGCAAACCTCCACTCAAAACTGCCATGAAGACCAAGAAGATCTTCGGCTGGGGCGACTTCTATTTTAGCGTCAAGACCCTGAAGTTCAACCTGCTGGTGACAGGCAAGATAGTGGACCACGTCAATGGCACATTCACCGTCTACTTCCGCCACAACTCCTCGAGCCTCGGCAATGTGTCTGTGAGTATCGTCCCACCGTCGAAGGTAGTGGAGTTTGAGGTGGTGCAGCAGCAGAGTACCCTCTATCAGCCAGAGATCCAGTTTCACCAGCCTCATCAGTCAACCATTGATCCCAAAGACATCAAGACCTTCAACTGTCGTGTAGAGTATGAGAAGACCAACCGCTCCAAGAAGCCCAAACCGTGTCTGTACGACCCATCTCAGACCTGCTTCACTGAGCACACCCAATCCAATGCCGCCTGGCTCTGTGCCAAGCCCTTCAAAGTCATATGCATCTTCATCTCCTTTTTCAGCATCGACTACAAGCTTGTGCAGAAGGTCTGTCCAGACTACAATTTTCAGAGTGAACAACCTTACTTTGGATGAAGAGTACCAAAGTGAACGAAGTAGAGGATGGCCACCATATGGGATGTTGTTATGTGTTGTGTGTCTCTTCTACTTTCTTAAGGTTATATGGATCCCATAAGAAATAGTCAATGTAATGGACAGTGAGTTTTTACCAAGGTGCTGAGGAGAGGTTTTTGTTCCAAGTTTTCCTTGTATATATTGTGAACAAAGCCACCTCAGTCAAGTTCAATTAAATGAATATTTATTTATTGTTTTTGTTGAATTTTGTCTGTTTGACTGTTTGGGAAGAATGAAAAATACAAAGTGAATTTTGTATTGTTCCTTTATATGAGCCTGAGCTCTCAGAAATGTCCTGAGGATGATATTGTAAATGTAAGGAACATAGCACTGATTGGAACAGATTCAGAAACTGGAACAGCACCCAGTGCTATTATATTGTGCACTGACATTAAAGCAGCTCATCATCACACCGGGTGTATACTCTGTCAAACTTACAATGTAAGCAAGACACAAAGCGGACAAAGATACTCTTTATCAGGAAGGTGTTCTGTTGTCATTGGAACATCTGGCACATGTTCAACACAGCATATGCACCCAGAAAATACATATATACACATATGCCCAAAATGTCACTTGATTTTAGATTGTAGTCTATTAATGGAAGAGGGGGCATTCTTTCTTCCAAATATTTGAATAGTATAATACTACATAATAATATAATACTAATCTTGTTTTGGATTCTCCTATTATCTGAATAGTAGAACTTGGATTACAGCCAGTTGTTTAAATGATTAGTGCATTATGAGGAGATATGGGTGATAAAAGCTGCTATTCCAAATCTTTGAAAATGTATATGCATTAGTACAGTTTCTGTGCCCTTATCCACCCTATAGATAACCAGTGGATGAGTGAAAAATAACGTATGTAAAGAAAGAGATCACCATTACCATGATGTGTCTAGTGGAAGACCCAATTACATATCACATAAATATTATTTTTCTATACTCAGGCTTAGTTTGGACCTGACGCAGAATACATGGGTGTTGCTGAGTTGCTAACATGTGAAAATGATATAGTCAAATCTCATCTTGCTCCTTTTATTTTATTCTGTTTTGTTTGCACAGTAAAGCACCAAAAGATATTCCCTTAATTTCTGGACAACCGATTAGTCTGTGAAAAAAGGCGGCAAAAGAAGAACTGAAATCGCAGGTCTGTGAATAAAGCATTGCTTGATGATGTGTATATTTGACATTGAGAAAAAAATTGTGTGTAAATAATCTATCACAAAATAAATTATTAAATCTGGTCTTTTTGTCTCTATGTATTTTGTTAAGTTGAAATACTTGATCATTAATTATAAATTGTGGCCTCTAACTCTCTATATTGGTTAAAAAAAAACTCTGTATGTATGTAATCAGTAATTGTTAGCAAATGCTAACAATGCCTAGAATAAATAACCAGCACAGTCTGTGCAAAAAAAGCCCTCATGGTTAATTTCCATCATACCAGTTTCTTTATGAGGAGCATAGCAGGGGCCCTTGAACCTACTGCCATTTATCTTAAACTTAGATCTACACCACAAGACATTCAGCAATCCCTTCTTTCAAAATTAAAATTCAGAACTCAGAAGTAATTTAACAAAATCACTATCCATGTGTTTTCCTGAGGCCTACTCCATTAAAGCAGCAAGTTCTAGTCACCATTTTTACATGGATCATTCGAAAAGGATTTTTTTTCTCATGCTTTTTTAACCACGTTAAAATAGTGTAACATAGCAGGGGCCTTTTGTAGGCTGCATGTGTGAGGTCATGGTCACAAGGTTCTAATAACAATATTGGCATGTTCTAATAGCAAGGTTGTCACCTTATGACCGTGACCTTATGGCCTTTAAAAGGCCCCACTATGTCCTACTTGCCCTCTTTTACATTTTCATCTTGTTGAAGAGTTGAGCAAATGGATGTAGAATGCTGAGAACATTGCTCTAATCCTTTTTTTCATATTTGCTAATCATATTACAATCAGCACAGTCACAGAGTGTGTACTGAGGTACACGGTAGTTGATGGCTGTGACTCATGGTCACAGTGCCACACAGCAGAATGGGTTCTGCTGATGCAGGACAACCAAACTTAAAATCTTCTATTTTTAAGTTTTAAGTTATAGCTTGTGTGAACGTCCAAATTTCTGAAACTTTTTTGTATTTTAAGGCAAGATGTCAAGGTTTTTTTTTGTCAGCAATGGATATAATCAATGAACAAGTGATAGCATGTCAGCATCCCTGAAATGAAAGCTGTGTGGCAAGTACTACAGCTTTTCCAGTAACCCTTAAAAGCTTCTAGTGTGGTAATGTGGACTGACAACAGCATGGTGTTATTTACATCAACCACTAGGGGGGCACAAAATCACAAGTGATGTTCACGTGAGCGAACAAGCTCTGAAAGTGAGTGCACGCACACCTGTCTCTGAGAGTGGTGTAGCTACAAGGCTGATAGGGTCAGACAGGATGCTGTGTCTTACAGATACAGATGATTTTGGGCAGGGTATAGCTGCACACTGACAGCTGTATGCTTTCAACAGAGTGTGCAACTAGTGTTGGACATGGCCCAATTCAGGCCAAGGAGACCATGGTTTTTAGAGGGCTATCTGTGCCTCCACAAATCAGACTGAATCTACTGTCTCAGGTCATGGTGTCACAGTAGACCACATATCTGAAATTATGGGTATGGTGTCTGTGATCAACTCCAGTGTACTAGGATGTTCACAAGGGATCAGTAGGCATGAACCCATTAGCTTGAAATGTAAATGATGTTTTAGAGTTTTTGTGGAGTCAACTGGAAGCATATCTTCACTAACAGTGTATGTGGCAGCATTGTCTACACTGAGCCTTTTTCTTGACATGCTTGAACTAGTCAAAACTTTTCTTAAGGTCTCAGACCATCACTCAAAATGGACCTGGAACTATGTAGTTTGGGCAACTTGCCAATGAACCAAAAGAAGAAGCAGTAAATATAGTAATAATAAAGTGTCTTTCTCTTAAGTCAGCTTTCTACCTGCCATCACTACATCCAAGCAAGCAGGTGAACTGCATACATGATGTTGGAGCAAAGTATCTGCATTGGGGACCAGAGATCACTTTAGTCAAATGCAGTAATCCTACCAAAGATGTTCATGTTGTAGTATATCAATGAGCCTATCAACCTATCTGTACCTGGAGGTGAGAAGGCATTTGCAATGCTTGCAGGTGAGAATGTGGTTCTTTGTCTAGTGAGGGCATTTCAAGCATGACATGACTGCCAGTTGAAGGCCAACTGTTTGTGTGTTTTGAAAACCACCATAAAGTGGCTCCACTGACAGATTAGCCAGATTAGCCCATTGGGTAAAGGAAGTCACTGCACAGGTAAGAGGTGCCTTTTTCCATTAAATGCCATTCTAGTTCCTCCTGGGTGAAGATAAGAGATGGGTCACTTGACATTTGTGAAGCAGCAACATGGAGTTCATTGTTTACCTTCACCAGATTTTACAGACTGATTGCTGCTTTGTAATAACCCACATGCTCTGTGGTTAGTCTTAATAGAGGGCTGTATCAGCACAAGAGTCATTTTAATCTTCAATATCTTATGGAACAATATCAACACCTAAAGTAATTCTATTATCTTCCAAATAATAAGCTGTATTAACACTTTGTGTGATTATCAGTGTCAATAAAGTCTAGAATCTTTATTGATTATGAGTGCTGTCTGTTGTTGTCTAGACCGGTATGCAGTAATGGCATTAACCCTCAGGATGATTTCAATGCATTACCTTCACTAATTCTGAAACAATCCATCCTGGTTGTTCACCAACTGGTTGCAGAACTGCCACTGTACATGTAACCATTAGTTTGAACCACTACAAATGCACACTGATTTTGCATAGAGATGATGGACTGTAGATTTTCATGTTTGACTGCAACCCTGACCAGGATGAAGCAGTTATCAAGCATGAATGAATAGATTTCATTTCATTTATAGTATACAAGTGATGCTGGAACATGCAACAAAGTGTGTTTTATGCTTATGTTTGCAAAATGGCAAATATAAAATAAAAAAGGTTACGGGTCAGACATCCAGTGTGCATGCATTTACATTTATGGCATTTGGCAGATGCCAACTTACATATATCTTATTTGTGCAGTGGAGCAGTTGGGAGAATTGTAATGGCAGCCTGCCTGGTGGTGCAGGGATTTGAACTCATGAACTTCCAATCAGTAGTCCAATGTCTTAACCACTGAGGTACCACTGTCCAACCGGTTGCATTTCATTGCAGATTGGAAAATATTTGAGAAATGGACTGAAATTATTAGTGAGACCAACACACAAAATCAGCATTTCCAAACTTACTCATGTTAATGTGGACTAGGCCCTGACTCTCCATTCATTCACCTTCAATAACCACCTTCTCTTGGTTGGGGTCACCTATCTACAGACATCTCACTTAACACACACTCTTTCATAACTAGGGGCAATTTAGAGGAGTCAATCCACCTTCCAGCATTTTTTGGGCAGTGGCAGGAAACAGGCTCCGAGGAAACCCATGTGGACACAGGAAAAGTACAAAACTTTGCAGACAGTCAGCAGAACTCAAGATCAAATCCTGTATCCTGGAGCTGTGTGGCACCAACTCTACCTTCTCTACTACAATGCTGCCAATAACGATCTAATATTACTTTAAATACATTAAGTTTATTCTTTACATACAGCACATACAGTTATCAGGCTATGATAATTAAGAACAAACCAGTATAACCTTTATCACTAAATAAATTCCTTCAATTGTATGCATACAATCCTATCAATATAATAACGCATACGTGTCCGAATAGGATCAGGAGCGGCGTCTTTGTTCTGAAGTGTCATGATATCACAAAATTCATCAAGATATATTGATTTTAATTTGGAACTTCACAAGTATCCTCCTTATTAAGCAACTTTTCTCTAGCTTAGGTAAGTTCAATTCAAATGTAAATACAGGGGTTAGACAATGAAACTGAAACACCTGGTTTTAGACCACAATAATTTATTAGTATGGTGTAGGGCCTC
>JAOUQY010000019.1:10446915-10458618 GCA_028566355.1 Doras micropoeus
GAGTTTGGCTGTTCCTCACCCAGGTTTAAGCTCCTACACAGCTGTTTATGTTTCAGTTAATGACTGTGTTTCAACCTGCATGTGAAATAGATTATCATCAGCACCTGTTTGGTATAATTGGTTGATCACACTCACTATAATCCTACAAAATCCCTGACTTTGTGCAAGTGTACTTATAAGAATTATTTTTATAAGATGCTGTTTTTTTGTAGTTTTTAACAAAAATAACAAAATAAAAGAGGCAAAAAGTTTTCTTTTCATTACTGTGGTTCTGTTTATGGTTAGGGTTTGGGTTAGGTGTAGCATTAATTAGCAACAGTAATAATTATGCCAATAGAAATTGTCAATGTCCTCATAAGTATTGCAAGACAAATGTGTGTGTGTGTGTGTGTGTGTCTCTCTCTCTCTCTCTCTCTCAGGTGGCACTGATAATCACCTCGTGCTGGTGGATTTGAGACCACAGGGAATGGATGGTGCACGTGCTGAAAGAGTCTTGGAGCTGGTCTACATTACAGCCAACAAAAACACCTGCCCCGGGGACAAGAGCGCACTCACACCTGGAGGCCTGCGACTGGGTATGTAGCCCATTACAGACATGCTCAGACTTCTACTCCACACCATGCCTGGACCTCATCCTATTGTTGCTTGTCCTGTCCTGCACCCCATGTGTATTAGGTGCCCCGGCTCTGACCTCTCGGCAGTTTAAAGAGGCAGACTTTGAGCGTGTTGTCGACTTCTTAGACGAAGGCTTCAAAATCGCTCTGGATGTCAAGAAAAAGACCAGTGAGTGCATAATATATATAATTTCTCATTTATAAGGTGGGTGGACATTCCCATTTATACTGTTTCTTTACCTGTGATTTCAAAGACCCAGAAACTGGGTCTAATTGCCTCATAGGCTTCAATGTTATAAATAAATGAGCTCCACCCCAGTCAGAACCGAGCTTCTCAGCTGCATCCCTTGTAAATATATACATTATATTGCCAAAATTATTCTCTCACCAGCCTTCACATGAATATGAACTTGAGGTACATCCCATTCTTAATCCATAGGGTTTAATATGATGTCAGCCCTTTACAGCTTTAACAGCTTCAACTCTTCTGGGAAGGCTTTCCACAAGGTATAGGAGTGTGTTTATGGGAAGTTTTGACCATTCTTCCAGAAGCGCATTTGTAAGGTCAGACACTGATGTTGGACGAGAAGGCCTGGCTCGCAGTCTCCGCTCTAATTCATCCCAAAGGTGTTCTATCAGGTCTTCCGCACCAAACTCGCTCCTCCATGTTTTTATGGACCTTTCTTTGTGCACTGGTGTGCAGTCATGTTGGAACAGGAAGGGGCCATCCCCAAACTGTTCCCGTCAAGTTGGGAGCATGAAATTGTCCAAAAAATTCCTTTCACTGGAACTAAGGGGCCTGAACCCAACTACTGAAAAACAACCCCACACCATAATCCCCCTCCACCAAACTTTACACTTGGCACAATGCAGTCAGACAAGTACCGTTCTCCTGGCAACCGCCAAACTCAGACTCGTCCATCAGATTGCCAGATGGAGAAGCGTGATTCCGCACTCCAGAGAGCATGTCTCCACTGCTCCAGTGGCGGTGTGCTTTACACTGCAGTCGATGCTTTACATTGCACTTGGTGATGTAAGGCTTGGGAGCAACCCATTCTTTCACAAACGTTTGTAAAAGCAGTCTGCATGCCTAGGTGCTTGATTTTATACCCCTGTGGCCATGGAAGTGATAGGAACACCTGAATTCGATGAATTGGATGGGTGAGTGAATACTTTTGGCAATATAGTGTATATAAAAGCACATAAGGGTTATGTAGCTGAAGTGGACAAATCACAAGTCCATTAACTAGCCCAACAGGCAAGACCAGCCTCATGATTTGGTTGCCTGAAACCTTTACTAGTGTAAAAATTGGTAGAGTGTAATAAACAGAATATAGTAACGTATGGTGAGCGAGGTAACTAGTTAACGGAGAAACACGAGTACATAAGTATCTGAAGTAGCACGTTGTGTTTGCACCCTTAAAAATATCATTTGCACCTGGCTAGTGTCCTTATTGTTTTTTCGACATGGTTAAGCATGAGAGAGCTGTGTGTTCTGACAGCTTTATGTCGCACTTTGTTAATTGTTTTCACATTTCACCATTCTGAAAAGGTTGCATGTCCTCCATGCATTCTAATTAGTATGGTAGGATTGAGAAGGAGTAATGTGCACTGGAGTTACAGCATTGAGCTGTTTTTCGATCACCATTCTTTAAATATGCAAACCAAATAAAACTTGTTTTGTGAATGTCAACAATGAATATGCTTTTTTTTCCTTTCTCTGGATATTCAGTAAAATATTCAACAGCCAAAGAAAAAACCCAAGAAAAGACTGATGACTGTTAGTCTGCTGAGTGTACTTGGGCACCCCTGTGTAATATCAGAAGAGAGGAAGGGAAATGGCTGAAATGAGTGATTTCATTGCAGTAGTGATTTGGCTCACACAGAGCAGAGGGAGCTAATAATTACAGACTGCTTTTTTTAATTACTGCTGATTCCGTGCTGTAGACTCTCCTCACGTCCATGCTCTGTTCCTCTCTCCTGTCTTGTCTCTCTTTAATGTTGTGTAGAAAAATTAGCAGAGTTTAAGAGCTTCCTGCTGGAGGATCCTGAGACTGTTGCACGGATTTCTGAGCTGCGCAGTCGGGTGGAGGCGTTCGCTCGGCCTTTCCCCATGCCAGGCTTCTCCGACCACTAATCCAGAGCCCAGGCGGAGAAACGGGGGGGCTCCACATCCATTAAACAGCCTTTCAGCTACTCGCAGCAGAGTAAACAGTGAGAAATGTGCTGATATCAAGAGAACTTTTTTCCTGTTTTATACGAGCCTTTGTTTATCAGGCACCTTGTTGGTAAAACAAGTGAAATGTTGCCAAATGCTGCTTGAGTCCCTTCATCACTGCACAGAATCTGCTGAATCTTAGAAAGACTTAAACTTAAATATCTTAATGAGACCAGTAGCACAAATAGACATTCAAAAAAGTTTTCTTCACATTGCAACTCTGTTGTGATGTATAACCAGAAATGATTAGTTGTGTGATGTCATTTTTAAATGGGATTTAAATGCAAACTCGATTTGAACAGGAAATAAATATCAGGTTGCCCTAAGCTGTTCAGTGGCAGTTTGGCCAGAGGAGCAAAATACACAGCTGTACTTGCAGATCTCAACCATAGTTTAATCCTGGCTGAAACTCCAGCTAGAGGAACCAGTGTGTATTTTAGGCTCATTGTTATTTAAATTCACACTACTTATCTTATACCTTGCACAATTCCTGAAGGATTATTGTGTTGCACAGACACTCAGTGTTTACAAATCAGTCTTACTTGTTATCTGAGGAGCAAATTTCAACCACAAATCTGTGTATGCATCAGCACAGACCATTTTCAATAGCATCTCAAGCTGACTACTGCTGCTGTGAAAACAAAACCATTCTACATAATAATTAAATGCAATATGTTTAACTATGTTTAAGTATAGAGTCTAATATTACAGAATGTCTGGAGCCGTAGCTCATAGGGGGTGTCGTCAGGTAGTGCCAAGTTCCTTTAACCGTGCAATTTTGCCAAATATGCACTAATTATAACCTTTCTTTATTAACTAAGGTGGTTATAACAGGACTTATAAATTGATGACCAACTGTATACTTGTCTCTTCTTTGCCCTGTTTACATGACTCATTCTCCAGCACTCTGTTTATCAAACCTTTTTATCTATACATTTTTCTAAGTAGACATTTACAAAGTGATTTTTATAAAGCAAATCCCAATAAATTTGTGCATTAACTAAACTCGCCCTGGTTTCATTCCTTACCACCTTTTTTGAGTTGAATAGGAACACAGCTTCATCCCGATTGGCTCGATGTTCCTTAGGTTTTTCCTTAGGTATTATATAGACAGTTGTCTGAATGTATGGAGAATAGCAAACATTAAGAAAAGTTGAGTGTGTTTGTGTGTGACTAATAAGTCGTGCGAGAGAAAAAAGAATGTGTCCTGTTCCACAGCTTTGCTTTAATGACAGACCAGCAGTGGAAATTGTCCTACTCAGAAAACCCAGGTGTGAGAGGCACGCGCACACACACGTGCACAATCCAGCCTATCTGCTCTGTCGGAGAGTAGTAGATTCCTGTCAGCCTTGCTCTTTTGTTCACACTAACCCTGTCACTGTTAGTATTGCAGCACCAAAGCTGCCTCCCCCTCTCTCGTTCTCTTTCTCTCAATCTCTTTCCCTTTCCCTTTCTCTCTCTTTCTCTCTCTCTCTCTCTCTCTCTCTCTGTGCTGAGACAGGCAGGCACTAATTTGACAATGTATCACCACTGTTCAGCAAGGGACAGATAAGCAACAGCGCCTGCAATTAATTGGACTCGTTTATGTAGAGTGGCACACGTCGTCGGAACTCTTGTCATAATTAAAAACGCACAGCAACATGACGCATCATTATGGGCAGACGCCTGCTTGGGCTTTAAGTGTTATTTTAGCGTTAAGCTCCACACTGTCCTTATGCACTGTAATTATCTCGTAATAAAGTGCAAGCGTTTATTATAGTTGCGTGTGTGCCTGCATGTACGTGTGTATGATGGATGGATGGATGGATGGATGGATGGATCACAAGGGAGTAGAGAAAGTATTCTACTTGTCAATTAACAGCTTGACAGCCCCCTGGAGAGGTGATGCAGGGAGGCGGTACATCCTGCTTTTGTAAACTCATGCTTCCTTCTTCTTCTTCTTCTTCTTCTTCTTCTCTCTCTCTCTCTCTCTCTCTGACTGCCTGTTTGTCTGTGGTTCTACTGTAGTGTGATGAAACCTCTGCTCCTCCACCAGAACTCTAGAGTACCCAGTAGCACTCATAAAACAATCTCAACTTAGACACTTGCCAAGTTCAGCTGAGAGCTGTTTAAAGCAGCTTAATATAAGTAGAAGGAGAAGCAGTGCTGGTTGTCTTCATGATGCAACCTGGAACCAAACCTAACCAAGCACATGTGCATGCAGTCAAGCAAATATGCTTTTTTATGTGCTGTGGTGATGCTATTGTGGAAATGATTTCAGATTCTTTCTGCCAAACGGGTCCATTTGTCCAGCATCTCCTACACGGAGAAGTGAAGACATTGTGCCACCTAATTATGTAAAGGACAATGTTGCATCCTGGTCAGAGTCAAGGTGGAAACAGGAACACTGGGAATGATGCGGGAATCCACCCTAGATAAGAGCTTGAGGAAACCATGGAGCTGTGAAGCAGCATACATGCTGGATCCACCAAGGGTAAATGTGAACAAATAAACAAAGAATGTGATTCATCAAATGTGATTTGTTTGTTTCTTGGTGGAAACCATGTGTCTAAATAAGAATGTTACTCTCTTGGATCCATATTCAGCCTATTGTTCTTCATGCTTAAGAGATTTGGTCAAAAAAACTATAATTAATGATGATTGATCCAAAGAACAAATCATTCTTTTCACCTGTTTTCACTTGATTCATATTTTGTGTGCTATGTGATGGGATTTTTTATATGCAGTGTTAGTTGCTATGTTTCCTCATCATAACTCTGGTTTTCTCTCATGTAACTGGCATTGGGTTTAATGCTCTTGTCCAAGGTCTGCATTGAACACATACAATTAATGGTAGCTTTAGGTCAGATTTGGGCTCATAGAAAGTGAATGGACAAGATGATGGAGAACAAGAATTCTCTCTTTGTTACTCTCACCATGTTCCTCATGTTCCAGAGCACCATGTTCTCTGTCACTGTGCTTTCTTTCAGCACAGATATTTTTTTATATTTTTTTCTGATAGTGTTCTTCCTCAGCATGGTTTATTTGGGTTTATTTTATTTATTTCTTCCCACCTCCTAAAAAGATGCCAGTTGGGTGGAATATGGGTAAAGGAATGTATGCATACTGTATGTATGTATTAATGTATTTATGTGCAGTAGTTTGCAAAAAATGCCAGTCCAAAATCAGTAACCTTATAAATCACTGTTTATGGTAAAAGTGATGTTCCTACATAGAAAATAATTTACTTGTAAGTATTGTAGGGTAATGGGTAATTAAAAAAAAAATGTGAACCAACAATTAGGACATGCATGCCACTCTTGAGTAATTGAATAATTAATTGAAAGGGAGTGTTCAAAATAATAGCAGTGAGGAGTTCAATTGGTGAAGTCATTCATTCTGTGAAGTATGAAGAACATACTTTGATTACAAAGTTGAAAAACATATAGAGAAGTGCAGCAAATTATAGGCTGCTACGCTAAAAATGATCTCAAATGCCTTGAAGTGGCAACCAAAACCTGAAAGACGTGGAAGGATGCAGGGAACTACTGTTTGAATGGATCGAAGAATAGCCAAAATGCTCAGCCAATGATCACCTTCAGAAATATCAAAGGAGATCTGAAGTTACCAGTGAGTACCGCTACAATGAGAAGATGATTAAGTGAAGCCAAGTTACCAGGCCTGCAAAGTCCCGTTGTTGAAAAAAGACATGTCCTGAATAGGTTAAAATTTGCCAAGGAACACACTGACTGGCCTAAAGAGATATGGCGCAACATTTTGAGGAAAGCAAAATTTGTTCTTTTTGTGTCCTGTGGACTGAGCATTGAATTCAAACCACAGTAAACTGAAGAAAGTAAAGCATGGTGGTTCAAAAATCATGATATGGGGATGTTTTTCATACCACAGTGTTGGGCCTATTTATTGTATGCGAGGCATCATGGATAAGTTTAAATATATAAAAATACTTGAGATCATGTTGGCCTGTGCTGCAAAAGAAATGCCCTTGAAATGGGTGTTTAAACACGACAATGACTCAAAACACACTAGTAAGTGAACAACATCTTGGTTATAGACAAACAGGATTGAGGTAATGGAGTTGCCAGCCCAATCCCCTGACCTCAATCCAATAGAGAACTTATGGAGTGACATCAAAAAATTTAAAAGTCTCAAAAAGTCCCTCTGTAGAATGTGGTGAGCATGGGAGGTGGGAGGCATACTTTCCTGAACCTTCACAGAAAGTAGAGGTGCTGCTGGGCTTTCTTTGTTATGGAGTTGGTGTTGAGGGACCAGGAGAGGTTCTCCATTAGGTGAACACCAAGGAATTTGGTGCTCTTGACGATCTCCACAGAAGAGCCGTTAATGTTCAGTGGAGTGTGGTCCCTCTCTGTTCTTCTGAATTCAACAACCACCTCGTTAGTTTTGAGACAAGTTTACATTTAAATTTCCATTTATGGCATTTAGCAAATGCTCTTATCCAGAGTGCAACTTACAAGAGTGCTTGGTCGTTAACTTGGAATATCCAAAGCTAAGGCTGGTAGACCTGAATTCAAGCTACTTTGAGCTGTGATACTGCTAGAATTTTGACATATACTACCTAATAACAATTACAAGCCCCAGAACCCAAGTATTCCTAAACTACACAAAACCAGTGAAGAACAAGACATAGGGTATACAATAACTACTGTAAGTGTGGTAACAGCTTTGAGTTAGTGCTCATTCAAATGCTCTCAAAAGAGGTGGGTCTTCAGTTGGCATTTGAAGATAGCAAGCCATTCCGCTGTCCGGACACTCACAGGGAGTTCATTCAACCATTGACTCCCATGTGTCCTGGATGACGGAGGGTTAAGTCGAGCCATACTTGAGACACAAAGGGTTTTTGGCTTTGTAGGCTAGCATCAGGGCTTTATATCTACAGGTTGTTACACCAGTTCGTTAGTTGTTGCACCTCCTCTCTGTACACTGATTCATCATTCTTGCTGATGATACCCACCACAGTCACGTCCTCTGTGTACATGATGTGGTTTGAGCTGTGCGATGCTGCACCATTGCAAGTCCGCAGAGTGAACAGCAGTGGACTGAGCACACAGCCCTGAGGAGCTCCAGTGCTCAGTGTGGTGGTGCTGGAGACGTTACTGCCGATCTGGACGTACTGGGGTCTCCCAGTCAGGAAGTCCAGGATCCAGTTGCACAATGGTGTTGAATGCTGAACTGAAGTCTATGAACAGCATTCCAACATGTGTCCTTGTCCAAGTGAGTGAGAGCAAGGTTCATGGTTATCAATATGGCATCGTCTGTGGAGCTGTTGGGACAATACGCAAACTGCAGGGGGTCCAGTGAGCGGGGCAGCTGGATCTTGATGTGCCTCATGATGAGCCTCTTGAAGCACTTCATGACGATGGGCGTGAGTGTGATGGGATGGTAGTCATTGAGGCACATCAAGACCCAGCTGCCCCCCTCACTGGCAGAGGGACGATGGTGGTTGCCTTGAGGCACGTAAGAATGAGGGAGCTGCTCAGAGAGACGTTGAAGACGTCTGTGAGGACTGCCAGCTGGTCTGCGCATTCTCTGAGCACTCTTCCATGGATGTTGTCTGGTCCAGGAGCTTTCTGTGGGTTAACTCTGGGCCTAATGGTCTGCAGGAAAAAAAAATGGACTACAGTGTCTGTCTGTAAAACTACAAAGTGCACCTGTATGGTCAGTGCAGGTGATAAAATGGACAAAGAGTGTAGATACAAGGAGGTGGTTTTAATGTTATCGGTGTGTGTATGTACACTGAAGTACCAGAAGAACTGGTATACCAGTTAATACTTGGTAGTTCCTCTATGGGATCTTGGAGGGAACATTGCACAGTCCTCACACTGATGTTTGTTGAGCCTCCAGCATTGAATTCCGATGTTATTTGAGGCAGTATTGTACCAGTTTTTCTGGTACTTCAGTGTATGTATGTACAGATGTCTTTTGATGGACTGGTGTCCCATATTTCTGCCTTGCACCCAGTGTTCTCAGAATAGGCTAGGTGTCCACTATGGCCAGGACCAGGATAAAGCAGTTAGTGAAAATGATAAATGAATGAATAATGCAGCAATGACATTTGTAAGGCATGACCATCTTATGTGTTTTAATGATTTTCTGCCCTTTTCTGTTCATTTTATAGTTCATTTTGTCTGTTAACCTGACTGAATTTTGAATGCTTGATATATTCGTATCTTGGCTAAATATTGACATAGTGTAGCAGACTAGCCTTCAGATCTGAATAAATCATTCAGTAAGGCTTTTCTGTCTCCAGAACACCAATGAAACATAAACTGTGCTTCTTTTACTCAAACACAAGTAGTATAATTTCTGGTAACTTTGGTTTTTATACAAAAAAAGTAAATATTGTCATCTTGTCTAGAAATGGGTTTGCCTAAAAGATTCAATACAATAACGGGTACAAAATATTTTTAATGGTTTATACAAAGTTTTATAAAATGTTTTATAAAGACTGACTCAAACATAGCATAAGTGTTAAAAAGCAACTCCACATGCCTTTTCCTATTGTCATGCCCCCTGTGTCCAAACACCATCTTCATCACTGTGCACTGGGGCAATATTTTATCCTCTCAATGAATACTAGGAATGAGTCTTGAAATGAGTTCAAAAAGCCTTACAAAAACTAGGGGTGTAACGATACAGTCTGCTCATGAATTTTCTAATGACATTTTAAACAATATTTAAACAAAGAACAATTAAGAAAGTCAGTTCTTTTTTATTTCTGATTTATTTCTAAAACTGCATATTTTATTGCATACGTTTTTTTACAGCTTAAATAACTGAGTGAAAACATTCCTTTTTTACTTTTGAAGAATAACAATTGAAAATAATGTGTAGTTTTCTTGAGTAAAAACTTTAACAAAGAATTTAGTCTCCTTCAAATTAAAAAAGATGATGAAATTATGCAGGGGGATCTGTAATAGTCTCTGTTTAGCCACGAGCACAATGGTGGAAGTAGGCAGCTATGCACCTTTCTCAACCCTACAACTGACTGACGCGGTTTACACAGTTTAGTGTAAGCTTGCTTGGTAAGCAAGATTTAAACTGTGGGCAAAACACTTTGTGTGGTGCTAGTCCAGCCTCCTTCACCACTATTTCGAGTGTTGTCCGTAAGGACAGCAATATTGTAAGTAGCTTTTTCAAGCTCCCACTCCGAAACAGTCGACTTCCTCGGCTATGTTTAGCCCGGTGTGTGACTCGAAAAGGGGCCGAGTTTGGGGTACGAAGCTCACCATTTCCCACTCCCACACCAGTGATGTGCTGTTATAGTGACATAGCTCTGGGTAGCCCTCATAGTCCACCTGTCTGTGGTTATCGCTACACTGTCTGCCTTTTTCAAAGTTTGCATCACGCTTTTGTTTTGAAGCTGCTAGACTGTTAATGAGGCTGAAGACTATGGTGTACAGCTCTCTGCTGTTCAAAAAATGCTTTTACATTGTAGCGGAACTAGAAAATTCTGGGTTTTCAAACCACAGATTTTATAAGGATTATAATTCTATAAAATTATAATCATAATAGATAATTGCAGGTCACCACCTGATTCATTTCACACCCTGAAATTGGGTAATTAAGAAAAAGCAATTTAATTTTAATAAGTAACCATCTAATATCAACAATTTCAATCTCAAATCTGAACTCGTGGCTTTAGTTTTGTCCAACTCAGATTATAATTAAAAAGTATAATTTTATTAACTAACTAGAAATGAGAATAAAAGGAAGAGGAAGATCGCAAGAAATACTGAATGATAGCACAGTAACAGCCAGTTTAAGGAGTGGCTCAGACCGAACAAAGGATATTTTATGATTGATGATATGAACTAACTTGTAAAGGAGACATACACTAGTTAATTAATCTAGACATGAAGTATAAGGGCACAGAACAGAAACCAAATAGGAAGCACCAAATTTGGGCATATGAATGAGCAAGTGTTACCACCTCATTCTTGTCTGTGATGAACACAATAGCAGGAGATTCAAAGGTCCCGCGTGGAGTGATGAATCGTGTGTTATAGCGTGATGGTCCGACACGCTTTCAGCGCTCGGCCTTGTTGGCCCATGGCTTCACTTGCTGTGAGGCAGATCCATCCAGTCTGGAGTGATGGGAGAACCTTTACATGTTCTTGTTGGCTTCGTACACGAAGCGTAGACAGATGAGGGCACACAGATGTTCTTTACGCTTACTGATGCAGGTTTGATTTCTGTCTGGGGTCCTAGACTATATACGCGGAGAATTGAGACATCAAAGACGCTGGACCAATTGTTTCCAGGATTCCAAGATGGCGTATAGGGTAACCTAGGTGATTCACCAGCGAATTAAACATTAGGCGCAGTGAGCAAACAATAAAACAAATGCACAAAATGCTTAATGATGAACACAAAACAATAAACAAAAATTGCTGTTCCAGGAGATAGGCTTCCAGCGAGGCTGGCCTTGCACCCAGGGGCTATAGCCCTGTGCCATCTGGCTTTCTCTACCTCCAAAAAAAGTGTCTGTGTGTGTCAGGGTGCTTTTGAAGATGCTCTGAAGGGGTGTGGTTTAAAGTTTGGAGGAGACAATGCTTCGTTCATCTGAGCAAAGAAAGATTTCTAAATTATTCTAAAGAATTATTTTCCATTCCATTCCAAGACATTCCATTATGTTTCTTGCACAGGGATTATACATGATTCAGAACAACAGAAGTACAGGGGAAAAAAAGGATATACAGATCCATTCCAAAAAATTTGAATATCATGGAAAATCAACCCAAAATCAGCCCAAACTACTTCTCAGTTTTTGCAGAAGAAAAAGAAATTAGGATCACATCAAATCAATCAAAATATGGTACTTTCAAAACGATATGTCAATCTTCAATACTTGGT
>JAOUQY010000019.1:10527330-10544184 GCA_028566355.1 Doras micropoeus
CTGGTGCAATGTGCAATTAATGAAGATTGGCCACCAGACTGGTCCAATTTAGCCATGAAACCTCCCACACTAAAATGTCTAACCCCTGTACCTTGATTAAATGTATGCATTTCTTCCTGATTCTTTAATTCTATGAGGCTGGGCTTTATTAACTAAATTAGTCTATAACCATATGTGTTTAAAAGTTGAAAAGAATCATGACGTGGATTGTCACTGAAATTAGACCATTGTTGTAAAAAGATCTACAACCTATTATCCCTCCCCTGATCCGAGCCATAACCATTTATTACTTTTCATTTGAGTTCTTAAGCGTTTCCAATGATTGTGATAATTTTATATCTTTTTACCCAATAACTGTTTAATATTATTCCACTGCATCACTGAGATTGGGCTTCTGTTAAGTTTTGATTGAGACATACATTACTAGGTTAAACCTCTTCTGGACAATTGAAAACAAAAGTAAACACACTTCATGGATTAAATATAAACATTTAATAATTACACCATATTTGAGCAACATTTTTACACATTAGACAACAGCCCTAAACAGACAATAAATAAAAAAAAACACAATAAATATTAAATAATCAAAAAAGAGCTGAAATAATATATGTAAACTTATTATCTCTCATTATGGTATAGAATATGTCCTTGAGTTTCATTTTCAGATATATTCAATGGTTTAAACATCTCCTATCTAAATTCTACTCTTTATGCTACCAAAAAACTAAAATAAATCTCAAGCCCTCCACATGTTCAGTGAGTTGGTATTGCAGAACTCATAGCTCTCCTAGTTTACCACCTGCCCTTGACAGATGTTCTGTAGTGCCACACTCTCGATGTCCAAATAAACATAAAGCTAAACTTTCAACTTGGCCAGCAATTGAAATGAGGGCAGACAAAGAGGTTCTGTCACAAACCTGGGTACAGTTACAAAATGCACAACAGTGAAAAAATATCAGTAAAAATGTCAATTAGTTTTTCAGTCATTTTTCAATGGATAATTGGTCCATTTATTCACAATGGGAGTCCGTTTCAGTAGAGAGGAGCATTCTGGGTATCTGCCAACCAGCCCAGTGCAAGTGAGTTTAAGATCTCAACCAGTTTGGCTGTGCCCATTAAGAGTTTAGTAGAATGCAGCTCTGGAGATGAATCTTAGTGTCACACTGCAAAGACATCCATGGCACCTGCAGTGGGTTCCTGAAGACCCAGAATGCTGTAGGCCATTCTTTTCTGATGACCTGGCAACCGCACCCCAATCTTCTTGATATCACTATTTTGATAAACAAGACATAAAAGAAGGGCAAGATTAGCATGAAACAATGCTAAAAACAATTCTCTCATATTATGAAATTCTCTCATATTATGTCCTAGAGATGAGCCAGCCACAAACTTGCAGTGTTTCTGGAGTTTTATTTACTGGTTCAAAGATTGCACACTGCTGTTGTATTGGCAAATATGCAAATGGTTATGTTGGTTTGTGTTTGTAGGGCTGTCCATGTGTTTGTTTACTTACTCAATCTTCATGTGCAGCACCTGCTCCATGTTGGTAATGCCAGCATGGGCAAAAGCGTCTTTGTACTGGGTCATCTTCATAGACTCTAACCATTCATCTACCGACCTGAAGGGGCTGCCATCATTTCCACTAGTGCTAGGCAGGCGAATAGACACTCTGTGGAAGTAAAAAGGGAATTAACAAAGAGACTAACAAATAGCCTCACAGAGGTTATTTCTATATAATAATCATGACAAATGCTTTTTTGTTCAACCTTGTGTATAAATCTATATATTCTCTTATATTATATGAGCAGTGTTTCCTACCGTAGGTCAATATTGGCAATTGCTGATAGGGACTCAGGACTGTGCACAAGTTTGTCCAGCACATTAACGATATCGAGGAAGCGTGGTCGTTTGGATCGGTCCTGCATCCAGCACTGTAGCATTAACTGGTAAATAGCAGACGGACAGTCCATCGGTGCTGGCAGCCTGAAACCTTCGTGTATGGCCTTCATAACCTGAGATACAGTGAGGAAAATAGGTCACCATCTTGCTCTTTAAAGCCACACCCAATAAGTAACAGCTCTTGATTAAACAACTTTAAGCGCACATACATCTCTATACATAACCTCTATATTCGCAGAATAACCCTGTGATACATATTTGGCTTTGTCCAATTTTATTCATAGATCATCCTATATGAAGTTATCTAACATTCAATGTAAAATGATGTACCTCATGGTTGCTCATGTCCCAGTAGGGTCTCTCTCCAAAAGCCATCACCTCCCACATGACAATACCAAAACTCCACACATCACTGGCGGAGGTGAACTTCCTGTACGCTATGGCCTCCGGTGCTGTCCAACGGATGGGAATCTTTCCTCCCTAAGAAACAAAATGTAAACAGATTATATAAAGTGCATATTGTGCTGTTGTTACGTACCTCCAATCTAAACTGAAGCTATGGTATTAAACATGACTATTAAAGTAGCTTACAGTGGTGGTATAGGTGCCTTCGGGATAGTCTTCCAACACACGCGACAGCCCGAAGTCTGATACTTTGCACTCCAGGTTGCTGTTTACCAGGATGTTGCGGGCAGCAAGATCTCTGTGCACGTAGTTCATATCTGACAGATACTTCATCCCTGCTGCAATGCCACTAAGCATGCCCACCAACTGGTATGAGGACAACTCCTCATCATGGTCCTACACATTAGAGGGATATGTATTCATAAGATAGAAGCAAAGGACCAGAAATTTCACAATACAAGACATTAGGGTGTTTAACCTACCCGCAGGTACTGATCCAGAGCTCCATTTTCCATGTACTCTGTGACAATCATAGCATGTTTGACTGAAATTAAAGCAACAGAAGCATCCAATTAGAATATGACAACACAGTCATCGGTCAGTGACATATGACGTACTTTACATGTCAAATGACTCGGTTGAGTGGGTGCATTGTGAGCTATGGTGATAGAGTTGACACGTACACTTGGTGACAACCCCCTCCAGGCGTATAATGTTCTGATGGGAGAACTGGCCCATGATGCTGGCCTCGCTCAAGAAGTCCTGCCTCTGCTTTTCTGTGTAGCCAGGTTTCAGTGTCTTTATTGCAACGGTCACCTCATTACGGCCCGGCAGCTTCAGGACACCACGGTACACTTCACCAAACTCTCCTATTGGACACCAAAAGAGGCAGGATTCATCAACTGCTTTAATATATAACCTTAATATCAACAGAACGTAATTCATTGCATGACTTGGTTATTTTCTGAACTAATGGGCAACTTTGAATTTAACGAATGGAAAAGCATTCCAAGTCCAACCTTGAAAAGTGTATTAGTAATTGAATAGAGTTCTAGTATTAGAAATAATAGTAATAATAATGTGGTTATTTGCTAGAATACCTGCTCCAATGACTTTCTGCTTAGTAATGTGATTGGGGTGAATTTCACTGGCAAACTTAAGGATAGCTGTGCAGGGGTCCTCGTATGTGTGTGGGTCCACGTAGGTCTTCAGAGGCTGATGTTTTTCTGTGGTACAGGAAGAGAGCATGTTTATAGGTCATGTGGTACACTGTAGCTTATGGAACAAAGTCTTGTTCAAAGACATGTTGTATATAACATATGAGATACTATATATACAGTATTTATATAACAAAGGCATTAGTTAAGTTCTACTTGGCTGTGTCATACCTGGACAGGGGAAGTAGTTGCCTCCTGTTCTCTGCCGGATGTGTGAATTCAACCTCCTGATAAGAGAAAGGGCAAAGTCAAAATTATATTTGCACATCAGTAGAGCTGTCAAGCTTGTATTGTAATGAGACAAGCTTCATATTTTCATGGTGAACTTTAATGTAAACAGATCAGAGGGTGGAGAGGGTGAGGCTAGCCTTGAGGAGGAAATATGATAAGAGCATAGCGAGGAGGAGGTAAACGGAAGAGAGCATAAAGATTTCTCTAACCTTTTGTGTAGGAGTAAAATGACCACCACGATAAGCAACATGGCTCCGCCTCCAGCAATGGCTCCCATGACAACCATGGAACTGCCCTGTGTGTGCGACTCAGCTGTTGGACGGATACAAGGCATCTGGTTACACACAATTCTCTACTTCTGTATTATTTTAGGACAAGAATATCACAGAGCACGCACACCCAACCACACGTATTCACACACTTACCCATGGGCAGGGTCTCAAATTCGTGTTCTGCACTTTGGCTGCTAGGATGGCCCTCTGTTGTTAAAGTCTGAACACGGAACACATACTTAGTGCCAGGTAAGAGGTCTCTAATCTCGACCAAGTTCTTGTCCAACCTTAGAACATTGTACGTGGTGACATCCTGCTCTCCCTTATTGTCCTATTTGAAAAGAGACATTGTAAACTCACGTGAAACAAAAGGCAAACAGACTTTGCAGTCAAACACTGTGATTTTCCTACATACCTTGATGCGGTACATAAGCTCGTAGTGAGGAGAATGATGGGAACTTTTGTGTTGTTCCACAGCCCAGGACAGAGAAAGACTATTAGGGGTGCGTTCCACTACTCGGAGGAATGTCACCTTAGGAGGCTCTGTGATAAGAAAAGCATAAAAACAGTTTTAAAGATTTCACTTGCTGACATCTTACTCTTTAATCGAATTGAATACACAAGGACCTACTTAATTAAAATGCTATGAGCTGAAGTTTATACCTGTGAAGTATAGCTCTGTTGTGATGCTGGCAGTTGATTTTTGAGTGCTCAGATGGGACACTCCATTCAAGGCTTCCACTTTGAACGTATAGTTGATGTGAGGCTCCAGCCCACTGATTGTAACCTCTGGGTCATGTAGGGATGTATGTGCAGGCTCGAATTGCACTCTCCCTCCGCACGGTGCACACATGGCACCATTACAGCGCTCACACACCACATTGTATACAATGTCAGTCCTGCCACCAGTATTAGACGGAGGTCTCCAGGTCAGCTGTATGCTCCCTGCTGGTAGGCGAGGAGTGGACTTGAGGTCTTCTGGTGGAGTAGGTGGACCTGAGGGAGTGACAGATTGCGTGAGTGAAGAAGTGAAAGCTATCTGTATATCACAAACTTGATGAAAATGAACAAGTCTTGAGTAAAAAGAGAGTGGGAAGTGTTAACACAAGCTGTGCAGACAGAAACACTCACCAGAACATGGAGCAGAGCTGGGGTCTGTGGCTGCTCGGTAAAATCCTTCCAAGCAGGGACACTGGAGTGCCCCGGGGCCTGAGTGCTGTGTGTTTGCTGGACAGACTTCACATGGCTGGCTGGAATCTGAGCTCTTGTAGTAGCCTCCATCGCATGCTAAAAAAAGACAAGAAAGGCAAGTTTTGAAATATGCTGTTCAGCTAGGCAGGAGCAAACTGTGAACAAAATAATATGTTATATAAAGCTTCCATATACTACATGCTTACACCACTAACACTTCTTATACTACTGAGCATGCGTTTTTCCATTTTTTTATTGAATTTTCTCTCTCTACCTTGTTAAACGGTATGCAAGAGTGAAGAGACTTAGTTAAGTTGAGATTTCATCAGACTCAACATCTATTTAAGTGATAGATCTGTAGGAGGTGGCTGTTATCCCCTCTTCCCATCTGAGAGGAACAATAGAGGCAAAAGGATTCACACTGACTAAGCTACGGACAGGATAAATCCATCAACGACGACGCAAATCCTCACAGCATATACTTATCAAGACAACAGACCTGCAGTGATTCTAGCTTCTAACAAAGGCACAGCAGTTACGGCATGTGAAAAAAAAAGTATACAGACAAGTTTAAGCGCTGAATAAAAGAATGCCAACAGAAAGGATTTAAGCCCTGCAGGTAAGCTCTAGAGCACTGTGTGGATGTTGGTTGGACAAAACAGGATGCAGGAATTGTGAGTTTGTATAGGCTTCATCCTCTCCTCCTTTCCTTCCTGTGTCAATGGATGAGAACGTGCTAGTGCAGAGTACAGGATTCCAGAGCAGAAGGAATGCAGCAACACTAACAATCACTAGCAGAGGCGATGTAGGGGTCATTCTGAAGCGCATGAAATGCACAAAGGAGTGGTTGGTGATGATATTCGAGGTCTGTCCAGAAAGTAATGAGAATGGGCTTACACATGAGAATGGCGGTTCAAGGTCTGTTAGAGTGGGATCTCAGATAAACTGTAAGACTCGTTTCAGTTACATTCATATGCTTGTTTTTGTCAACCTGTGCTGAAGTACCGGGTTTGGAGCAAATGTTGGATCGTTTAACAAGAGAGCCTAATTTCCTGCACAGAGCGATCACAGGAGATGAATCATGGGTGTTCGAGTATGATCCTGAGATAAAAAGATAAAGTGCTGAATGATACATGACAACACCTCGCCCAAAGAAAGCTCAAATGAGCAAATCAAAAAGGTAGTCACTGTTCATTGTCTTTTTTGTTTCTAAAGACATCATCCATACAGAATTCATACCAGAAGGCCAAAATTAAAACACGTTTGAAAGGCTACCGATTTGGGACGGTAAAGAACATCCACAGAGGCGTGACCGAGACTCTGAACACCCTTACAGTTGACAATTTCAAGCACTGCTACCAACAATGACAGAGTCGTCGGGAGCGTTGTGTGCATTCACAAGGATCATTTTTTGAAGTTGATTTTAAAGTTTTTCAATAAATGTTTTTTTTTTAAGTAATTCTCATTACTTTCTGTACGGACGTTGTATGTAGATTTAAGGAGCATGAGAAACTCGTAAGCTTGGGAAAAAAATTCTGTAGAAGGGGGCTTCTGAATAAATGTGACCTCCCAGGGGTCAGTCTTTCAGCCTGCACTTTAAGCAAAAGAGTTTGAGTTTGACGAGCAGTAGGTGGTGCATGCATGCATGTGTGTGAATGGGGACTTGCTCTTAGGGATTGCTGACAGCAGCTCTCTCAAGGGGATTTTCAGTGGGGGTTTGTGTATTTGCTGTGTGTTTGCATTTAAGAGAGTATGAATAGTGGGGGGGTGGAAGAGATGTTCGCATAAGAAAAGCAGCCTCCCTTTCCATGCTGTTTGAAGTCGGGAGTGAGCGGAAAACTCCCACTCCATTCTTCAACCCTAACGTCCGTATCTGTTCTGAGAGAGGAGCTTTGAGTTTTAAACTGAAGCTGACCATAGTGCCAATTAAAGTGATTTCATACGGCTTCTCCAGCACTACAGAACAAAGAATTCATCTCCGATAGATCTTGAAAGTTACAAAATCAGTAAGTCAGTAAGGGCCTACTTGCAATGCTTTTTATGTCACAGCTAGAAAACTAGGCAGATTGTGTGAGCTTTGGTTACAGCAGTAACAAACGTATTTGCTTTGAGGCCACTGTGGGTGGCTGCAGCTATGATGAACATCAATGACACTGTGTAGGATGGGTGTGGAAAAATGACTGTGTGTTGTCACACAAAATATTTTTTGTTGCTGTTATCGCTTAGCAGTTTGATTCATGCGACGGAAGACTGACAAGATAAGGCTGAGCAATGCTACAGATTTGGCCCTCTGAAGTCATTTTGTCGCAAAACACCACACAAAGGGACTAGTCAGGGTCGTGTGGGAGGAAGAGTCAACAGTTAAAACAATAAAAACACTAAGGGCTCTGGAAATGTCAATTTTCAGACTAATTACTAGTCTTGAAATACATGGGAATGTTCTAATTTCCAAACCTATTAATAATATGTTAACATAATGTATCTAATTAGAACAAGCTGGAGACACACCTATTGCTAATCATTAGACTAATTTCTCCTAATCTCTTGATGTCATTGTTTTTGGCGCCTTATCGCCGTTATAAACCAGTCATTATAATGAGGCAGGGAGGGAGCCGGATGTTCCTTCATACATCAATGAAATGCTATCTTCCTTACAAAATCATACTCTCTGATCTCTGGGAAACCGAAACATTAAGCAGCCACGTGACCCCCAGAATTCCCCTACTCAGTATCGCTGTAAACCTACTAATCAGTCACCACCCCCCTCTACAGCCTGCCATCCAATCACAGGAGGGCCTGATGAAGACTGGCAGGTGGTGATAAGCCTGGAAGAATAGAACCTGCACACAAAGAGCCTATCGTAAAAGTCTAATGAGAACAATGTCGCCAGCAACATGATTGTCTCTATAGTTGTTTAGGCGTGAGCACCTTCTCTTTCACTGAAAGCCTGTAGGCCTTCTGTTCAAGGGTAGTTCAGCTGACCCAATTAACTTTAATGGTCATGGCCTTTTTAACAAGCCGAATGCTACAAACCACAAAGTATTAAGTGACTAACATAAAAAATGAATGTAACAATAGGTAGAAAGCATTCAATTTAAAATGAGTAATGCAGAAGTGTTTAAAAAAGGGGGGGGAATGTGTGAAGTCTGGGCTTGTATGTTCGTTCCTGATTTGTGCTATCATACAGTGATAACAAGACGCCCCTCTTATAATCGCATTCCTGCCCCAGGCCTCCTCATTCAGCCATCCACTGAAGGAAAGGTCGGCAAAAACATTTGGCGTGTCTCCTGGAAACAACGGAATGTCAGAAAGTTTCGGAATCTACTCTTTTCCACAGAACAGCATACCAGTAAAACCTCCCAATCCCTGATGAAGCCAGTGTCCGTTTCAGGTGCAGCACGATGGATCCTGTTAAAGCACCAAAAGTCAGGGAACATTCCTTCCTGAGTTTTGCCCTTCCTTATAATTTTCAGTACACGGTTTCCCATTATGGGAATCATTTTGCTTATGTCTAAGCCAAGTTGTCAGGGGATTTTTAAAAAGGTTTTATTGTTTGCAAATGCAGGAAATTAACTTAATGCCTAATACTTTTAATAGTAGGAAACTGAAAAGACTTCAAAAATTAAAATATGTAAAATGAGGCTTTGCTTAGGACAAGCAGGTAAAAGCTTCAGGAAACTGACTTAACAATCTCTCCTTTATCTTTGATAGGATTTACAGTTACAGTTAGTCAGCATGAGAAAACCTACATTTCAACACCACTGACTAAACCTATATTTCCCACCACTACAAAAGCTATCCAGAGAGCTGAAGCCCTCAATTACATGATAACTGAGTCAGTGTAGCGAGGGTGTGCCAAGCCTCCCCTGTAATCTGTGGTAAAGTGTAGTCATAGAAACACACATACAGAAACAAGGTAGTATTCAGGTAATGTTAGGTCTGTCCGCTGAGTCATATCAGCTGCCGGATGACATGAGAATTCACACCACAGTAACGCCTGGAAAAATCCCCCCCAAATTCCTAACTCCTTCTATCATGTAAAACTCAGATGGACTAAAGCTGCTTATTCATTTTCTAACAAAAGCGTCTCAAATTAGAAAGAACGAGGGGATTTAGCACCATTTGTCTCCTTTATGTTTTTCCCTTTAATTGACTTCATGATAAAAACAATTTCAGAGTGTGTTTAAGGATTCTATTCATTATCTAGGATTTCTATTCTCTCTCTCTCTCTCTCTCTCTCTCTCTCGGACTTTCCATTGACAGAATTATTAACGCATCTAATTAACTCTATGCCTAACCCCAACCCTAGCCTTAACCTCTGTAATAAAAAGGCAACTTTTGATCTCTTTTATGTATTTATTTTGTATTTGTTTTAAAAACCAACAAGACAAGCCCACTTTCCTCACAGGGACCAGCCAAATTTCAACACAAGGTCAAAATGATCAGATATTCCTATCCTATCCTATGATTCTACCCCCCAATCACACATACACACACTTGCCCACTGGTAACCTGGTATCTCTAAGCTTCCTTCCTAAAGCAATAAACTCTCACGCAGATCCGGAAAAAAATGCGAGCAGGTGAGAGGGTGTGGACAAGACTGGCATTCCTTTACACTGAAGTCATGTCCTCTGTCTCCAGTCTGCTCAACAGGCAACTTGTTAGACAGCTCTTTGGTAACTGCACGACACACTAAGGCATCTTAGCACACACACTCATTCAGAAGCACACTCTGGCAGCCCACCCACAAAGCCTTGCAGTTGTTCCTCAACCATCAAACCACCGACTGCGTTACAAGGTTTTTTTTAATTAGAACTCAGCCTTGATCCAGCGGCTCAAGATAAAAAAAAGTCAGCCATGCAGTGCTTTTACAACATAAATAAAAAGAAATAGAGTAGTAATCTTATTTCACTCACTTTACAACATTCAGGCACTACCCCACACCCTGCTCTACAACCCGCTTACCTTGGCAGGTCTGCCCCACAGCCTGATAGCCGGCTCTGCAGTAGCACTGCCCGACAGGAACGACCCACTCTCCATCAGTTGTGCAGTACATGCGAGGAGGTGCCTGGCCAACCGTCACTGCGTTCTTCACACATGATCCCTCCACCTCAGTTAGAGCTGTTGCAGTCACACGTTCAGGAAAATTAGCCAGGTTGCGCTGGATGGCCGGACAGGTGGTGTAGAACACCCTCACGCCCAACAGAGCCACACAGGCACCTAGGTCTTGAAAAGCCAGGTAAAAGCCTCGCCTAGATAGTGGGCCAATGCTCCGTGTCTCCACGTTCACTCTCAGTGATGCTCGTCCACCACCCCGGTTTGCTGTCACTTCATCTGGGGCCACTGTAGCGATCTTACGGAACTGACCTTTCCGGAAACTGGTGCCCACGTCCATGTCTGTTTCAGACAGGAAAAGGCTGAAGGTCTCACGGCAAGAGGGGGACGTGCCGTCAAATGTGCTGCAGTCACGGACAACAAAACGCAGCTCGACAGAGACACGTGAGGCTTCAAGAGGGCGCTGGATAAAGGTGGTACGAAGCCAATTGTCCTGTTCAGACTCAGTGGCCACATTACACACACTGTATGTGTAATAGAGGGAGCCATTCACCACTGTCTGGACAATTTCCCACTGAGTGACAGAGAGAAAGCACAAGACAGAGAGAAAGATTTGTAGTTAATACGTAGTATAGTAATATTATTAGTACATTATAATTCATATAGAGCATGTAGATAATAGAACAAATTATAGTTACATATTTTAAAATAATTTTCTTAGTAGTTTAAAATATTCCATAAGTTGTAACATTATTTATTCACTTATTCTTCTGTGTAATTTTTTCTCACGATGCTGCATATTGTAATTTGTAACAGACATGTGGGTGTGTGAATTGCATGTCTAGGCGCATCCTATCTTTGGTCTACTACAGGTATAACAAAGAGAGGAATGACAGACTCTCCTTAATGAAATGACACATCAGTTTAAGGCTCTTTCTTTTGTTATCTCTAGCTATAAACCTTCCACTTCCCTCAGCTCTTCCGCAAGCACATGAAAAGCAGATCAGACCAGGCATGCAAACCTCAAAGGCCTTGTGTGGACACAGCAGCTCAAGAGCTCAGAGATCGCAGGCCTCCAACATCAGAACAAGAAAATGACAGGACTAGTCTCCCAAGGAGTAATTAACCCCCCACCTCACCCCCCCTCATCCCAGCCCTGAGACTGTGAATGCCTTGAACTTGCCCTCAAACCTACACAGCCATCTCCTTGGCTCTACAGGTTTAAGAGATCTAACTTGGTGTCACTCTCTCATGGAGCCCTGGAGCCAGAGAAAGAATCTACAAACGATTCTTCTAATCCCACCGACTCACAAGCAGTAAAACAGCTTGCTGCTCCTGACCATGTCTCCATTTCCTCCAGTTCCTCAGAAAGGAAACTGCATGACTAAAGATAGACGATTGCATGCTTCCTCTAACTCTGGGCTTTGGTGTCATTCTTTTAGTACTGTATAACACTATTCATGGGATCTATTAAGCCGTAAAACTGTTCACATTTTTAAATAAGAAATGTATATCATATCATTTTAACATGATATAGAGCGTTAAAGTAAAACAGAACATTTACCACCGGATAAGACTATCAGGAAAAATATTCAATGAGTTATTGTACGTGTTTTCTAAAAAGGACATAGGACGAACCACATTCAGCATGAACAACTGGCAAGTTGGGTTTCTGACACATAGATAAAATGACTTGGAAATGTGAAATTGGTCAATAAGCCTAGGCCTACTCACCCCTTCTTCATTTGGCGAAGTCAGCCAGCCCAGCTCTCCTCCGGACGCCTTCATATCAAGCAGAATGTCTAAAAGAAAAGATTTCATTGTATATGTTAGAAAAGATTATTAGACAGTTAAGAACATATATATAAGAAAAGACATAAACTATATGGGTATTGACTTTAATCTGTTTCATCTGGTGTATAATAATGGCTGTATTTTTAAACACAAAAATAAAATGACAAAAACATAGTATAGGTTATGGTGATACCAAGGAATTCACACGCAATTAAACAAGAAATATGCCTTATTGAAAGGCTAACATTCAACAAGTGAAACCACATTTCACGTGACTCGTTTCACTACTCCAGTGTTAATAAAAATGCTTATGTAGACTATTTTATAATTGTATTTTACAAGTAAGTCTACACATGAATGATTTTAAATGTTTTACATTTATAAAGAACTGGAAGGCTTTTTAAAAAAATGAAGAATGGACTACTTACGTTCCTTGGCTTGGATTATAATAAATATGCTGTTAATAAATAAATAAGAGAGCAAAGAGCGACAGTGGTAATCCATTTTGAGTTGCTTTTCTGCTGTTGCTGTTTTTTTTTCTATCTGAACATAGTCACCCGGCGGTGTGTCCGACACGCGCGCACAACTTTTCCACACTGCGGCCGCGAGTCTCATTCATGAGGAATTGAATGACATTAGCTCCGCCCATTGGAATGTCGCCTCAGTCAGTGTCCAATAAGGAGTGGGAGGAGTCAGAGCAGAGCGCGTGGACGAGCAGCGCTAGAACTAGACATGGGAATTCCGGCTCTTTTCAGTGAGTCAAATCGTTTCCTCAGTTCACCAATAAGAGCCGACTCTTTCGACTCAACATTTTTTTTCTTGACGATCGATCTCCTCTATTAATACACATGGCTACATACATGCAGTAGGGCTGCGTTAGTCAGCAGGCAGCACTGTAGCATGAGCATGATCCTGCCATGCTTCCTCTGTAAACGCTCTTATATGTGCGAGTCGGCTCTCAAAGTTCACCAAAAATACTCGGTTCAAAGAGCCGATTCGTTCGCGAACCACATGGCACTAGTTCAAACTTCCTGCATGGATTCCTGCATGTTTGACTTTGGCCATTTCTGAGACTTGAGTAAAGTCATTTATGTCTACACACAGTTTAGCTTAGGGAAAGGGAAAAGCGGCATAGATAGAGAATATTTCTTCCACAAGCTTCTTTCACTCCAGTCTGAGTTGAAAACAATATGATTTTAATACTGCAATGAACTTTAGCTTAGACTATATTCCAAATGATACCATGGTACTATATGTTTAATATTCCCATAATATATGGTGACTTCAGATACACTATATGGCCAAAGTTTGTGGACACTTGACCATCACAGCCATATGTGGGCTTTGAACTGTTGGAAGTTGGAAGATCACAATCATGTAAGATGTCATTGTAAGCTGTAGCATTACAGTTTTCCTTCACTGGAACTAAGAGACCCAAACATGTTTCAGCATGGCCTGTGCACAGATCAAGATTTATGAAGACATGGTTTTCCAAGGTTGGAGTGGAACAACTTAAGTGGCCTGCACAGAGCCCTTACCTCAAACCCACTGAATAGTTTTGGGATAGACTGAAACGCCTGATATAAGCGCCTGACCTCACTTATGCTGCTGTGACTGAATGAGCACAAATCCCCACAGCCACACCTAAATCTAGTGGAAAGAAGTTAACAAAAGACTGAAGGTCGTTGTAGCAGCAAAGGAGCGTAAAATTTGGAGTGGGATGCTCAGCAAGCACATATCAATTTCTTTCTTGTCATTAATAAAGCAACACTCCAACACGTGATACAAATCATCAAGGGGTTGAGTATCTACAACTTGAAGAGAAAATAATTTTGTCATTTTTTAAGGAGTATGGCTTATTCTTTTCTTACGACTGACTGAAAACTATTTTTAAGTGATTTGAGACAGCAGGTTTGGCAATTTAGGACATATTTTAGGTATTTACTTTGTCTTTAAAACATGATTAATTTCTAACATCAATCAATAAATCAAATTCAAATAACAGGACTTGAAAAATCTTTTTTAAATTCAGCATCATCATATTCTAATATTTTATGTACAGAAACTTTATTTCCACTTTATTCTCCTGCTTATTAAGTTGCTTGATAAAAACAACAACAACAACACACACACACACACACACACACACACACACACACACACACACACACACACACACACAATATAATACACATATAATCTATTAATGCCTCATTTAACCACAGATGTGGGATGTTTCTGGTTGGAAATGGATAAATTATAACCATATTTATCTGAGCTGTTATTTTATGTTATTTGGTTCACCTTATGTACAGCTTATGTATATATACAAATGCATCATAAATATATTGAATATATTAGTAATGAAAATGTTATAACCATATAAAAAAAAGAAATACAGCAAACAAAAGCATGTTACCCCATTATTTTTGGGATCAACATCTTGTTGATTCTGGCCACACCCCCTATATGAGATTAAGTCATGTTATTTATATCTAGCACTTCCACTGCTAGGGCTTAGTAATATAAGTTTTGAATTTTACTTCCTGAATTCTACACATTCAGTTAGTAAACTTCAGTTCAATTAGCAAACATCTCATTTAGCATTTAGTAGAATATGTGGCTTTTGGACCTGTGCATTTCTTTCTGTGAAAAAAAGTTCTGTATCAAGAAAGTGTATGATTATTAAAAAGTTTTTTTTTTCATTCAGATCATTTCTGCATTGCAATATCATATCTAAAAGGACAAAACATTATTTGTATATTGTTGTCTTAATAAAACATGTAGATTGTAAATGTAACATTCCCACAATAATAAGAGGACGAGGTTGAGTGGGAGTGCCATCATGAATGAATCGCCACTAATGACTACAAAACCTATGAATATGTACACAGAAATATGTCACACAATGGCGTCGCTGGGCAACACAGAGGAATTCTGCAGTCAGGTCTTTTTTGTGGAGCAGTCTGTCAAGAGTCCCATGACCTGAGCGTCAAAGAGAGCTGACTCCTTCTCAAGAGCTTAGGAAGCTGTCTGCATTGTGTTAGTACTATGAATATTCATTAGACAGAAACTGAATGAAAGATCTCCTCTGTAATTTTAGGCAAGCTCAGACAGACATATATGTGGATTCGGGTTGAGTGGAATAACACTTGCAATATGATGGTCAAGAAAACCAACATGTATGACTTCTTTCCGATAATTCTTTTTTATTGGATTGTTGGAAGTCATGTTCAAATCTGGAATCCTAGAAGTGTTCATATAAAGAGGATGATTAATGACTTTGATTTGTTTGGTTTGTAGGGGCAAAACACTCGTGTTACGAAAGGGTGTTTTTCTTCAGCAAATGAGGTGCCACGGCCATTGAGACATGCTCACAATGAGAAGGTCTCCTTTTCACTCAAGGACCATGTGTGAAGCAGGAGCCTGGGGTTTTCCACCTCACTCCCACTATTCTTCACAGCATAGCCGGCTTCTTTTCTTCTTTCTCCCCCTCTGCGGCACCCTACGCCACACATCCACCCTTATAAAAAGCCTTCGCGCCGGGAGGCTGGGCTTAGGCTTAAGGGGTCACAGAACCAACATGGCGAGGTCATTTCACTCACCCACTCCTCCTGCCTCACACTTGTCTCTCCTTTCCAGAAGCTCTCAGCTCAACAGAGAAACCCATTCCTTTGTGTGCAGCGTTGAGTGTGTCTGCTCCTCAAATGCTTTGTTAACAGCCTCAACACACCGCTGAACTCTTGGGCCGTGGCGTGAGATACGTATTATACGGGGGGGGGGGGGTTTAACCCATTTTAACAAACCCATAGTTAACAAAGTAGTTCTCAAGGTCTGTGCTATACATTTGATCTCAAATCAGTCAACACTGATGGCATTTTAAGTTTATAAAGGTCTTTATTTGAGGCTTTGTTGTATTTTCACATCAATATAAAAATTACTAACAGTAGTATTATTATGTATATGTAAACAAATCCAGTCTCTCTGACTCCAGAAACTGCATTTCACATGAAACTTTTCCTTTTCTTGCAGTGTAAAACGTCATCCTTAGCTGGACTTCATGTACATTCCTAATAAAGTATAGTCCCTTTCAAAGCTTTATAAGAAACTGGATGATTAGCACCAAAGTTTCTTGGACATGTGTGTGTGTGTACCATTTTTTTATTCTTTGTGGGGACCGAATGTCCACATTTTGCTGGTTCCCATAAGGAAAGAGTTTTTTTGTTAAAGAAAAAGCCAAAAAATTGTCTTTTCGTTAGACAATTATGAAGTTAGGGTTAAAAGTTAGGGTTAAGGTTAAAAACTGACTGTATTTCATTAAAAAGAGGAATTGTATTCCTTATTTGCACTGGCTCACTGGTGGGATCCAACCAAGACTTGATTACTGTAAATATGTAGAAGAATGTAGAAACTGTATATTTGAGGGGTTATTGTAGGGTTATGGGTTATGTTGTATTTTAATTAAGAAAAAAGAAAAAAAAAGTTTATTGATGGGTTGTATTAAGGAGTTGTTTTTGAGGTTAAGGTTAAGGTTAGGGTTGGGGTTGTGGTTAGGGTTAGAGGAGGGAAGTTTGCCCTAAGACACCTTTTAAAATGTAGATATAATTAATTATTGTGAATCCCGTGTTGCAGTCCCGGATGTAAGGATTCACTCCAGGGTTAGGCATAGCATTAATCAGTGCAAAGTCCTCACAAGAATAGCAAGACAAAGTCTCTCTCTCTCTCTCTCTCTCTCTCTCTCTCTCTCTCTCTCTCTCTCTCTCTCTCTCTCTCTCTGTGTGTGTGTG
>JAOUQY010000019.1:10888589-10900228 GCA_028566355.1 Doras micropoeus
CAAGTTAATGACTAAGCACTCTTGTAAGTTGCTCTGGATAAGAGCGTCTGCTAAATGCCATAAATGTAAATGTAAATTGTGGTCAATTGTGTGACTGCTTTTAATATCGCTCTGGAAATGATTTGTTATTGCATTTGATTTGCATATATGTTTTAGATTGTTGAATGATAGGCACTTGTTAGATTGTTTTGTGTTGTTGTCATTTTTGCTGCCCTCTTGGCCAGGTCTCTCTTGGAAAAGATACTTTAATCTCAATGAGACTTTTTTTCCTGGTTAAATAAAGGAAAAAATAAAAAACACCAAGTGATGTCCAATAAACAAGTACTATAATATTCCACTATATCACTGTACTATATAATAGAGTCGATATAGCAGTATAGCCTATTGTACACACCCTTTTTTTCTAGTCAAATATGTGTACCCTGGAACCTTATTTTGTTTTCAGAAAAGATCATGATAAAATGGGATGAACATATGGCCAAAAGGTTTGTGAAAACCTGGCCATCACACCCATATGAACTTGTTGAACATCCCAATCCATATTTAGTTCCCCTTTGCTGTTGTAACAACCCCATTCTTCTGGGAAGGCTTCCCACTAGATTTTTTTTATTGTGGCTGTGGAGATTTGTCCATTCAGCTACAAGAGCATTCGTGAGGTCAGGCACTGATGTTGGGCAAGGAGACGTGGGACACAGTCTGTATTCCAGGTCATCCTGCAGGTGTTGAGTGGGGTTGAGGTCTAGGCTCTGTGCTAGGCTCAGTAGTCAGAAAGAAACCATCCTATACAGTTATGTGCATCCAACCTTTGGAAAACTTTATGACAACGTTGAGGTTGGGTTCTCTAACCGGTATAGGGACGTTCCTGGGACAATCCTGGAGCGATTCTGGAACGTTCTGATGCATAATAATCTGTCGCAGAAAGCGATCTGAACGCTTTGGGTTTGTTGGAGCTGAAAACCATGCAGGAGAAATACGTTACATACAATTCTTTGTCATTCCGACATGAAAAACGAATGTGCGCATGTGCGAAGCGTGCGGTCAGCGTCATGTTAGTGCCATCTGGTGGTCGTAATGTGAACATGCAGCCAACATAAAACTGCGGGCCACCCAAGAGGCTCCACACACAGCACAGCGCGCGAGCTTTCCACAGCCAGTGCTCACGTCTGCTTCAGGTGGGTTTCTTCCTATGAATTAATTTTATATTATAATTTGTAAAATATGTTGTGTGTATGTAATTATGTATATATGCATGCACGTAGGCCTATATTATTATAGAAATTAGGAATAAGCTAATAGCTATTTAATGCTTTAATTTAATAATGATTATTCCACTTTAGCATGTTAATTCTTACACCAGTGTAGCCTGCATAAGAGCTATAGTTTTATTAAGCAGTTAAATTCAAATATTAAAAGTGAATTTCGATGTTCAATCTAGAGGCGGCTGAGAATCTCGCTTATTTCCCTTTGCTGCTTTGAATTCGTCTCAGATGGTGCGTGTCATTCCTTTGCAGACGTTCACCAAAATGCACGTGCTGATTGCCGTGAAGAACTCGTATTTTACGTATTTTAGCGGCAAACCTTGCTATCGAGAAGCGCATCGGGATCTCCGCTGATGCTGGATTGCAGTTTAACGTGTGGGCAAAAAGAACAAAGTGCGCGCGCCAGTGCGCGCTGCGACGCGCCGAACGCGCAATGGAAAACTTTCCGAAAGAGGCGACTTTCTGGCCGCTGAACAGATCGTCGAGCAGCGGGAATGAAAGTCTAGCTGCAAACCGAACCCTGAACACTCTGAAGCGCAACGAGGAGGTGGCCAAGGTGGAGGTGACAGTGTTGTTCGTGGTGCTGCTGCTCGCGCTGGCCGGTAACCTGTGCGTCCTGGCGGCGCTCCACGCGAGCAAACGCGCGCGCTCGCGCATGCATTTCTTCATGAAGCACCTGAGCATCGCGGATCTGGTGGTGGCCATATTCCAGGTGCTGCCGCAGCTCATCTGGGACATCACGTTCCGCTTCTATGGGCCAGACTTCTTGTGCCGCTTGGTGAAGTATCTGCAGGTGGTGGGGATGTTCGCCTCCACCTACCTGCTTGTGCTGATGTCCGTGGACAGGTGCCTTGCAGTGTGCCAGCCTCTCCGCTCACTGCAGCGCAGGAAGGACCGTGAGTATGTTCTTGGGTCGTGGCTCCTGAGCCTGCTGCTCAGCCTCCCGCAGACATACATCTTCTCCCTCAAAGAAGTGGCCCAGGGGGTCTATGACTGCTGGGGAGACTTTGTGCAGCCATGGGGGGCAAAAGCCTACATAACATGGATAAGCCTTGCCATCTACATCATACCTGTTACCATTCTGATTGTGTGTTATGGCCTTACAAGTTTTAAGATATGGCAAAACTTCAAGTTGAAGAGCAGACGGGATCAGCCTCTAAGACTGTCTCAGGAGCTGACGGACAGCGCAGCACTGTCACACGTCAGCAGTGTGAGACTCATCTCTGAGGCGAAAATCAGGACGGTCAAGATGACATTTGTTGTCGTCTTGGCCTACGTGGTGTGCTGGACACCATTCTTCTTCGTGCAGATGTGGGCAGCTTGGGATCCTATGGCACCGAGAGAGGGTAATCTATTACTGAGAGCTTTGAAAACAATGTTATGTTTGGGGTTATAATGTCAGATTGAGTCATAGGTTGGCGGTTGCTTGTTAAGAACGTTTATTTGAGTAGTGAAACCATCAGCCTGCGCTGGAGCTGGGGCACCCTGACGTGAATATTCAGATTATAGCATTTAAATTGTAATCAGCATTTCTTAATACTTATTGACCATTCCTGTTGGACTTTACAGAAATGTGTCAATACAAAATCCTTGTTAACCTGCTAAAACAAACAGGATTGAAGTAAACAAAAATCATTCAATAAATATAAACCCTATTTCCAGAAACAATAGGACACTTATTGTGCATCTAAAATGCAATAAATGCAATAAAAATTGAAATCTGTATTTTGTTAATTCACTTGAATGTTTATTTAACAGACAAAAGGACAAAGAAAGGATTTTCTTGTTTTCTCTGTTTTCATTGATGAACCTAATTCTATTTGTTAAATATAAACAAATTTAGAAATTGATGGCTGCAACACACTCAAAAAAAGTTGGAACAGAGGCAAAATAAGACTGAAAAGGTTATACAATTAACACTGGAAGGTTCTACAATTAACAGTTTAACTATTAACACGTGAGGTCTTCAAGATTGAGTATAAAAGGAGTAAATCCACCAAGGGTGTCCACCAAAGGCTTAGTCTTTTCAAGCCAAAATGGATCGTGGTTCACCACTTTTGGCCAAACTTCATCAGAGTATTGTCAGTTAGTTCAAATACAATGTTTCTCAGTACAGGATTGCAATGTTAGGTCTTTCACCTTCTACAGTTCATAATGTCATGAAAATTTCAGGAAGTCAGGGGAAATCTTGGTGCATAAACCCCAAAGGCAGAAATGCTGCTGCTGAATGTGGGTGACCATCAAGCCCTCAGGCGGTATTGATTGAGAAACTACCATGCTGGACATCACATGGGCTCAGGAGTACTTTGGAAAATCATTGTCATTAACACAGTGCACCGCTGCATCAAGAAATGCAACCTGAAACTGTATTATGCAAAGAGGAAGCCTTATATTAATTTTGCAAAAAACTCCAGTGAGTTCTCTGGGCCAGATGTCGTCTGGGATGGACTGAAAAATTTGTTCTGATGTGTTCTGTTAGAGGAAATGTGTTCTGTGGTCCATGTTTCAGCTTGTTTTTGGAAAAAACAGAAGTTGGATTTTATGTGGCAGAGATGAAAAATAGCATCAGGAATGGGTGATCTACATATAGATGTGAAGGTACCGCTGATGCGGAGGCTTATGTTTGTATTTTGGAGCGACATATCCTGCCTACAAGACGACATCTATTTCAGCAGGACAATGCCAGGCTTCATTCTGCACAGTTCCAACAGTGTGTGCTTGACTGGCCTGCCTGCAGTCCAGATCTGCCTCCTATTGAAAATATATGGTGCATCATGAAGAGGAGAATCAGACAACTGTGACCACGGACTGTTGAGCAGCTCAAGTCTTGTATACAGCAAGAATGGGCAAAAATTCCACTTGCAGAACTACAACAATGAGTATCTTGAATTACCAGATGATTAAAAAGTAAAATGACCCAGTGGCTAACATGCCTCTGTCCCACCTTTTCTGAGTGTGTTGCAGGCATCGATTTCTAAATTTGTTTATATTTATGAAATAGAAGTTCATGATTGAAAACACTGAAAACCTTTTATTTGTCCTTTTGTCTGTTAAATAAAGTGAATTAACAAATGACATATTTCAGCTTTTATTGCATTTTTAGAAAGTGTCCCATTTTTATGGAAAGGGGGTTTGTAAATACATATATACATCAATGCATTAATGATTTTCTTAATTTACATAATTGATATTTCATATCTAGTGCAAATATTATGGCAGAATGTGGTGTCTCCTTTTTCTGTGGTGCTGTTAAAATGTTTGCAGATTGCCTGCCATATTACTAGACGAAAATATAGCAGGAATACATGACTACAGGAACACAATGTACTGTCCAGTTACATGGTTACATTTTCTCTTTCTCCTTTACCCAGTTCCACACAAACACACATTTTTCAATACACACACGTATACATATATTTACACACATGTTTAGACAAATGATCAGCAGGCTATCAGTCAAGAACAGCTTGCGATTACAGATCTGCCTACTTAATTTGAGTAGCGGGCTCACCTCCTGATATGGCACAGTCTGTATAATTTCTCACTAGGGCTGTAATTAAATCAGCTTTTGACATGAATATATTATGGTAACATATGTTACTGCATGGATTTAAGAATGAAGAAAGATATATGAACATGAGAAAAGCTCAGCAGAGGACTTCAAAGAATCCAGTTCTGAGCCCTCTGGATATCCACTAAATGTTGCATGTCATCAAAGGGCTTCCTCTACACTACATCTCAGCAGGATTATGACTATCAATAATGTGTTATTGGCTAGGAGATGGTACATGATTACCTGCTGTGCTAAAATGATGGAATCTGTATGCTGATAGAGAACAGTCTATCATCTCTTTCCAGCATCTTCTCCAAAGATTTTAGGATATACAGAGCAAAATAATTAATAAAGAAAAAAAAATCTTAATTGCTTTGCTCATATTTCATTTGTTTCACTACATGTACAATGAGATATTGAGTAAATAGGTCCCTGTCTGCTCTGAGTCATGTAACATAGCAAATTAAATTAAATGAACAAAAAGTAATTAAATTAAATAAAATGAAATTAAAATGTTTATACTTTTTTATTATAGTAGCTGTTTAATAAATCCAGTTGGTTCCATTACTGTCATTTTAGCATGTTTAATACAGGACAATTGTAGAAGGAACAATTTTCTATTTTCTTTCAACCAGTAAGCATGGCAGTCCTTAAAATGAAAGCAGCCATTTATCTGAAAGAGTGGAAAAATGCAAATAGGGCCTAACTGGTCACTGGTTCCAGATGGAACTCTTCTCAAGGGTATAGTGACTATACTGTAGGTTTCAAATGTATTTTATTTCTGTTGATTGGCAAAACACTGGGGATTTTTCTCAGAAGAAAGATTACAAGATGTTAGATTAGTTGGTGTAACTGGGAAAGTAGTCTACTTGGGTGGTCTGGCTGTCCATGGTACAAAGAAGTTTCAAAGACCGAGGCTGTGAGTTAGTAAAGGTTTGTGTGTGTAAAAGTACTGTATGTGCAGTCTCGATAACAGGCATGAAAAACACCCCCAACCCAATGGCTGTGTCGTAAAGGGATGACGGAGCTGAATACCTTCTCATTTTGCACATTTCTCATCTTCTTCTTTTTTCCTCTTTTTTTCTAAACTGGGTGCCTGATGGTAAAAAATTAATGTAAATATTAAATCAAATCATAATACTTTAGATGCATTATAGTCTCTGGAACACTGTTCCAGAGCTATTAGAGGAAAATCATCTTCCACCAGCTTAATTGATAGATAATCTTCAAGACCTGCCACCTCTGATCGTAACACTAAGAATAGGCTGTGGTGAGTCACTGCTAAACTGAACAGGCAGGCAATCAAACCTAATTAAGCCTGGAGTAATATCTTTCATATACTGCTTACATTGCATCTAATGATAAACTTGCATTTGAGCATCAGAAAGACGTTTCTATTCCTGCAAGCCTTTTTCGGCTTTGAATCTTCTGTTTCGCAAAAATGTGTTGCGGACTCTTGTCAAAGTGATAGATATAATGATGTATCATTGCCAAGCAGGTGAAAGCCAGCATTATGTTTGAGAATTCCATGTCTGAGAGGCTGTACACTACCAGCTGAAAGCTTGGATAAACCTGGTGAGTCTGTATCCATGAAAGCCTCAGATTCTTGTTCTCAGCTGAAAGGTGTATAACCTGATGTGGTCTTCTGCTTTTATAGCCCATTCACCTGTCAGCTCGGCTCAGTGTAGTCATTCTCCACTGGTCTCTGTCATCAGCAAGTTGTTACAGCCCACAGACACTCTGGTCACTCTTTGTTAGCACCATTCTGTCTAAACTCTGGAGTCACAGAGATCATACCTTTTCTGCATTCTGATGTTTGATGTGAACACTAACTGAAGCTCTTGACCTGTATCTGCATGAGATACAGGCATCTTCATGCTTGCTAATGATGTCTAATGTTTGGATATGAGTCAAAACAACAGTTTCAACACTGTGATAATAGAATTGGATTAAATCTGTTAAGAATTGATAGCCCTTTCAGGTTCCACAGGTAGTCCAGCTCTTCCAGGATGGCACATCCATGCATGCTGTCTCAGGAAGGTTTTCTGTGTCTCCCAGCACAGTCTGAAGACCATGGAGGAGATACCAGGACACAGGCTGTTACATGGGGAGAGTTGGACCTAGCTGAAGGGCATTAACGCAGCAGCAAGACTAGTATGTGCTCCTTTGTGTAAGGAGGAACAGGAGGAGTACTGCCAGAGCCCTACAAATTGACCTACAGCAGGCTACTGGTGTGCATGTTTCTGTCCAGACTGTCAGAAACAGACTCCATGAGGGTGTCATGAGGGCCCAACATCCTCTAGTGGGACCTATGTTCACAGCCCAGTACCATGCAGGATTTGCTAGAGAACATCAGGATTGGCAGGTCTGCTATTGGTGCCCCATTCTCTTTGCAGATGAGAGCAGGTTCACACTGAGTACATGTGGAGACACCATGGTGAATGTTATGCTGCTTGAAACATCATCCAGCATGAACTGTTTGGTTGTGGGTCAGTGATGGTCTGGGGAGTCATGTGGCCAGAGTGTGTAGATAGTTCCTGGATAATGATGTCATTGACTGGGCCTCACGTTCTCCAATAATCTGGAAGATTATGTATCTGTGCTTCCAATGCTGCCAAGTATTGCCACAGACTGTCCAGGAGCTCCCTGATGCCCTGATCCAGGTCTAGGAGGAGATCCCCCAGGACACCATCTGCAGTCTCATCAGGAGCATGAGAATAATGAGAATTTATTATTATTTGTATTTATTTATTGAAATAAATTACAATTCAATATTATCACCCTCAAAATATGATCCTAGTACAGGCATACAATCCTCCCAATGCCTCTGCCATTGTTGGTAGCAGTGCTTGAAATCATCAACTTTTTGTGAGTCTCCGCCAAAGTGGTGGCCTTTCAAATGTGTTTCAAATTCAGCCTGACAATGACCTAAAGCATACCTCCACATCACCAAATGAATAGCTTCACTAGATGAAGATCAAAGTTGTGGAATGGCCCAGCCTATTTTACCACAATAAAAGATTTTATTTGTTTTTTTTTCCTATTGAATTGTACAGATTATGTCAAGGTGGAATGTTTGGATGAAAGTCTTGTGGGGTGTTTCCAGTATGCAGTGGTTAGTACATTCCAAGGAAAGACAATCGGTCAACTGGCAACAGGGCCATGAGTGCCCATGTGATGTCTCAGCAATGTTACTATGGTACCTACCACCTACCTAAACATTTTTGTAGACCACGTACAGGCCTTCATTTCCTAATGGCAGTGGCCTCTGTCAGGAGGATAATGCACCTGCCAAACTGCAAAAATTGTTCAAGAATGGTTTGAGAAATAGTCATTGAGTCTAGTCATTCTTGTTACTAATTTGTACAGTTCAAATGTCCTTAAAATGTACATTAAAAGGGAAGGAAACTATTGAAGAAAGGCTATTTCAGACATTTGACCTTGCTGTAAACCAGACCCTTGATGGAAGTCTTAATGGAATGGCACCTTTTTATATTCGCTCATCTTATTTCATCTCAATGATATAATGCAAATGCTATCCTCTGATAGTAAAAGAAATATAACAATACAATTTGGCAAGGCAGCTTTATATCTTTTATGACCTAAGACTTAAGAATTTGCTGCTACCTATTATTAGACAGCCAACATCTGTATGCACTTTTATAAGCATGGGTTTATAAAATATAATTATAAAATGTTTGTTTTCCCACTGGAAACTATTGCATATGAGTGCATATATACAGAAGTACAGAGAACCAATCAGTCTGTAATCATTAAGACTCTGAAGTCTCTGAAATATATCAGGTATTTTATATCCCAGATATTCTATATCTTAGACTAGCAAATAAATGAACATGGATGAGCCTGGTGCAGTTCCACCTCAGCTAGATCAGAATGGTAATTACAAAAACAAGAAAGGGCTGGACGAAAATATAGGCTTCAGGCCATATGCCAACTAAGTTGGTGGCTCAATGATTTAGGCTTTGGGTTACTGATCAGATGGGTGGGAGTTCAAGCTCAAGCACCACCAAGCTGCCATTGTTGGACCCTTGACGTTCTCTATGCTGTATCATGGCTAACCCTGCCCTCTGGCCCACAGACCTCCTAAAATATGGGATATGCAAAGAAAAGTATTTCTCTGTGCTATAATGTGACAAATAAAAGCTTCTTCTTCTGAACTAAGAATGACCTCAAAAACAGTGTGCAAATCCTGAATAAAAAATCTGGTTTCCTAATATAAAAATGGGAGTGATAGTGAGATACTTAGAAGCGGAATACCAGGAACATAACAAGAGAATCATGCCAGGATTCTGGGAAAATATGTAGGTTAATAGTGATCATAACATACATCATTTAAGTGATAAAAGTACATAGATTTTAATGAGGGTGTTTACATAAAGTAATCCAATTAATACAAGATATTTTACATACATGTTTAGCACAGATGTGGACTTACCACTTTCTAGAAGTCCATGAAAAAAGGTGAAAAGGTCTTGTGAGAAATTCATCAAATCCTAAATATGGACTGGCATTAGGAGTGCCCTGGCTTGTGTACCCCCAGTGGCTGAGTTGGTGCCTGGCATGGGGCTCAAACCCACAACCCAGGAATTATGAGTCTCATACTTGACTGACTGAACTAGTGGACTAATTCCTGAATTATGAGACATGTATGAAGAATCAGAAGAACACAAGACTGTAAAAAAAGTATCAGAAGTACACAAGAAGGTAGAAGAACAATCAGAGTGTAGAGGAGGTGGTTCTGACAGGGAAAACCACAACTGACCATTGCTGAAGAGGTCCAGCTGCACTTCAGCAAACTTTTACCATATCTGTATTATTATTTCTGAGTTCAGATGCCACTCTCCTGGTTTTATGCTCCATTTTACAGTCCAGGTAGATGAGATGCTTTCAATGAAGCTAGTCACACACAGATGGGGCCACCCAAGGACATTCCATGAAAGTCAGAGAGAGCCGTTGTCTTTGATATAGTTGACTTTCACAGCATTGTCTGAGTGAATTAATACCTGTCACCATCTCAGAACTGTGAGAAAGAACTTGATGTCCATAGCAACCAGCTGGTTGATGGGGGGGTGGCACCACACTGCTCCCCAGCCTGTAAGAGAGGTGTCATGGCAATTATCTCTCTCTTAAAACACTCCCCACTGGTCCTCTGTTTTTAAGAAAGCTCTGTATCTCCAGGAAGATGATGTTTGGGGTTTCTTTTAGAGATGACATATTATCCTGTGTGCTATGTACATATATAAGGTCTGTCTGGAATGTAATGAGAATGAAGTCCCTGTGCTCTGTAGGGCTTATGCATGTGGATGTGTTTTAATCTTGGGTAGTATTGGGTGGATGTGGAAGGACTGGAATGTTTTATTCAGCCAATCAAGTGTGACTTTGTGTGTTGTCATGATGGAGGATCAATAAGGAAGCAATCTGACGTGCAAAATCCTTATCTTTAAACAATCCAAAACTCCAAGGTAAAATGTTTCATCTACTGTTTGGTCTTTTGGTAGGAATTCTTTATGGACGATCCCTTGAGAATTGAAAAAGACAATGAACAGTGTCTTGATTTTTGATTTGCTCATGCAAGCTTTCTTTGGGTGAGGTGATGTTGTTGAGTGCCATTCATCACTTTGTCTTTTTGTCTCAGGAGCATATTCAAACACCCATGATTCATCTCTTGTCATCACTCTGTTCAGGAAATTGGGCTCTCTTGTGAAATGATTGGGTGACAATAGGGTAACTTGTTCATAACCTTTCTTCAACATTTCAAGTGTTTCTGATGCACTTATAATGATTTTCATACAGAATTTAATTATGTACCATTGCTTCAAAATTGCTTACATTGTTCCAGTGATGAGGCACTTAAGCATGGTTTCACGTAAACAAGCGTTTGGGCAGGGCAAAGGCTAGAATGCAACTGAAACAGATCCTACCGTTTATCTGTGATCCCCCTGGAACTGACCTGGAACAACCATCCCCATATGTAAACCCTACCGACCTCGTGAATTTCTCATTACTTTCCAAACAGACCTTAAGTCTGAAAGCTTATTTTGATGTACACATTCATACAAACTATTGGTGCATTGGTGATTATTGCATTTTCCTCATGAACTTTTTCACACACACACACCCATACATGCATTATGACATTTAAGCATTCATCACAAAAGATCCTGCATGATTGGCTGATTACATAACTGTATGAATGAATGTACATGTGTTCCTATAAAAGTGGGCAGTGTGTGTAAGATGAATACATTTTTATAATATGTATATTGTACTCTTGCTCACTGTTGCTCACTCAGTAATTTTGCAGCATTTTGTGTAAACTCTAGAGACAGTTTCTGAAATAATCAAACCAGTGCCTCTGGCACTAACAACCATGCAACAGTTAAGGTCATAGAAATCACACTTGTTCCTCATTCTGATGTTTGATGTGAAGGTTAATTTATTACACTGAAGACATTCGGGACTGAGATTACAATATGAATATGTGACAGCATTTTAGAATTTCAGCATTTATTTTCTAATATTTGAATCTATCTGTGTTAAATAACTTAGAACATAGTACCTTTGCCAGCAGACCACCACAATTTTAGGTGATCAAAACTATTGGCACAGAGAAAACAAATTAAATAACACTGAATACTTGTTTGCATTTTCATTGCTTGCAATAACTGCATCAAGCTGGTGATCCACTGACATCCCCAAACCTTTGCATTTGTAAAGTCTACACACTTTAATCACATTTATTTGTGGATACTATTTTTACTTGAAATAATAGACTTTTTTTATTATTAATACATGGAGAGGTACAG
>JAOUQY010000019.1:10964981-10977983 GCA_028566355.1 Doras micropoeus
CTACATTTAATTATTCAAGAGGCCTCAGACAGAGAAACTCTTAAAGCTTAAAAAGGACAAAAGTTCAGACACTACAGTACCAAAGCAGAACTTTATTTTTTTTAGTTTGGCCTTCAGCTGTCTAATCTATCATCTTTAAAGTTTTCTTCCACATTTTGATAAACAAATCAAGAAAGATATCTGAAAACATATAAATCTGAAAAGCATGGTTTAAGTGTTTAATACTTATGATTAGTATTAGCTTTTAAGTGGCTGATACATGTTGACTTTTTTTTTAAATACAGGTAAGTATTTTAAAACACTCAAACTCAAGACTTTAAACTGCTTTACACCTTTAGGGGGCACTCATGACTTATCAGTGAGTTTTCTGACCTATTGCTGCGTGCGTTATGGGAAAGCAAAAGCTTTCTGAAAGGTTACTCTATATTAGTCTATACTGAAAATATTAGTTTGCTTGAACCATTCTGGCCATTCTTCCTTACCCCTCTTTACTAGGTTCTGAAATGCTCCAACCAACCTGTCTGGCATCAACAACCACGCCTCAGTCAAAGCCACTTTTCACATTTCAGATCACAAATTCCCCCTTACATTCTGATGTTTGACTCTAGCATTAACTGAAGCTCATGATTTTTGCACTGAGCTTCTGCCTCATGATAGACTGATTATATAGTTGCATAAATAAGCAGATGTTCAGGGGTTCCTAATAAATTGGTAGGGATGTGTACAGTACAGTGGTGATCTTAGTATTTGTTGTGGATGTCCTGGTTGGGTTTCCTGGGTGGTTGTGGGACTCCTGCCCTGCTTAGCTGTAAGAAAAAGCGTACTCTTCATTAATTTATCAGCTTTTACTAATAAACCTTTAGATAAAAAAAATAGTAATGGATGTTTACTGTAAGCTGAGTGGACTTTAGATTAAAAAAGTAGCAATGGAAATAAAGCTTGAGCTCTACTGAATAAATGGCCTTGTGGAAATAAATGAACTAGCAATGTAAAATGAAAAGCTGCAGCTGCACAATGAATAAAGATTATGCTTCCATTTCTCATTTTTCCTTGGTGTGTGCCGAGGTTCAGTTTATGCTGCAAGTGCTAAAGGAATTACACTTAATGTTGAGCTATAATTAGAATCTTGTATATTGTATGTGGACTGCTGAAACGCAAGGTGGTGCTATCATAGCTCTCTGGTTTTAAGGTTGCATGAATATTCTCCTGTTCTCATTTTACGTTCTTAATTTATTTTTTATTGGTGGAAAGGCTCCTCATAATTAATTCTTTCTAAAATGATATATAGTTCCTGAGACAAAATATAGACATAGAATTGTTATCAATCTCTAATACAAATATAATCATGTAATAATACAGTATAACCCATAATGTAAAAATAAAGATTTTGATAAGATAAAAGCAGGTAATAATATCAAAACACATTTATTCAATTGCTTAATTCAATTGTTTGTTTATACTGTTACTTTATAACTTAGAAAGTCCAGACTATTCACGCAACAAAATGTCCATAATTTTGTAATAAAATATTTAACCCTAAGCTGTGTGTGAGATTCCAGTTCAGGCTTGAGTGGAGTGGACCTTTGGAGGTGTAGAATAAATATAATTTGCCTTATACAGTGTTATTCTCAGGCTTGTCAAACACATGCAGGTATAAATTTGGCCTGTGCCCCCATCAGCACAGGGGTTCTCCATTTCTGGTATGAACTTCATGGCTGAAAATGGTCCACTGACAGAACATTTCAAGACAGGACACATGACTCAGTCGGGGTCAATTTTTATGATGCCATGTGGCTGGTTACATATACTAACATTAAATGCAGTCACCTGATGCCAGTCTTGTTGCCTGTGCAGACGCATGGCAGGGGACACATTGCTCTCTCACTGTGTGAAATGACAAAATGTGCTCTTCAAGGGCATTCACTATACAACCTGACTGAGACAGTGAGCATGGGGTTTGAAGTTAAGAATAAAAGTAGATTTTCTTTAGCTTTTTACTTGTTTCAATTCCCCGGCTGGGTGCACAGGGTCCTTTCTGTGTGGAGTTTGCATGTCCTCTCTGTGTCTATGTGGGTTTCCTCTGGGAGCTCTGACAACATTCCAAAACATGTAGTCAGGCACACAATGGAAATACAAAATCCACCCAAGTTGTAAGTGTGTGTGTGAATATGTCTTTCCTATAATGGACTAGTGACCTATCCAGGGTGTTTTCCTGTCTTCTGCCCAAGGATTTCTGGGATAGGCTTCAGCACCCTCATGACCCCATAGTGGGATAAATGACTTACATAATGAATGAATGAATGATGGGTGCAAATAAGATCTTAAATTGTCATATTTACTATGTGAAACAAATAAAAATACCTATTTGAATTTATTTATGCATATTGTTTATTATCCTTTTACTTTTCTTCTTTTCCAATAATTCTAGAAATAGTGAAACACCCTGACAGCAGGTTTCTGTGAGATGTAAGAGATATTTCATTTCAAAAGGTAAGAGATACTTCATACCACAGCACTGTTGAATTCTTTAACAACTCGATATCTAATACAGCATAACAGCATTACTATAACAGAAACTTCTATAGTGACAGCTCTGTAGTGCTGGCTGCAGTTAAAACCACAGGACTGAATGGAAAGGGAATTTCTGCTTATAGGTGGTGTAATGTAAGTGATCACAGGAACTAATGTGTAAAACTACAAATCTATGACAAGTAATTATTGGAAAGAGAATTTCTAGATAATAAGAGCGTCACATCAGGTCCACATCATCACATCACATAAATGGTGAATTTCCGGTAACTATATTATTATTATTATTACCATCCTATTATTATATTAATAAAAATGTATATTATGTAAAATAAAAGGTGATAAAGAAAGTTTATATAATAAAGATTAGCGAAATGGTGTGTTCTCATCCAGTGTATGTAAAGAAAGGTTGATTTTTTCAGATGATTTCTTATAGAGCTGTACAGTTTAGGGGCTTTCATACTATAATGAACATGAGTCAAGAAATATTAGACTTATGATTGAACAGGTGCATTAGGATCATGTAAATCTCCATAATGTGCAATTTACCAACTTAACTATATGCCCTTGTGTGTGTGTGTGTGTGTTTTGTGTGTGTGTGTGTGTGTGTGTGTGTGTGTGTACCTTGTTTTTATATCTTTGCACGTCCCCACAAGGATAGGAACACTTGATATTTTTGACCTTGTGGGGACATTTTGCTGGTCCCCATAAGGAAAGTGAGTGTTTTTATACTTTTTTAACAAGAACAAACAAACAAACAATAGAGCCAAAAAGTTTTCATTTCTGAGGTTAAGGTTAGGGTTAGGGTTAGGCATTGCATTAATTATCTGCGTTAATAGTTATGTCAGTGGAAGGTTCTCACAAGTATATCATGACACGACTGTGTGTGTGTGTGTGTGTGTCTGTGTAGGAATGGGGGGTTTCATGGGGGGTGGACTATGACACAAATAGACACGTCTGACTTCATATAAAAAGCTAAATATATAATACAAACCGTCCAAACTGAGCTTATTAATTGTTATTAACATTACTAACATTAACATTAACATTACATTTGTTATCCAAATTGAAAATCAACATTAAACTTTAAAAGAAGTGATTCTTTTACATTTTCTGCTTATTCCCTTTTTTTTTTTTGGATTTCACATTTCTTTTTCATATATGGATCTTCCATGTTAATAGAGTATGTCTGTAAGTCACAGCGGTCTGGCGATGAACTTACCCTTAGTGAGATAATCTCCACTCTTAGTGCTCTGTTGCTCCACCTAATAGTCCAGGGTTTCCTCTGTATCCACAAGGCTAATAAATCCTTTTGCAAATGCCAGAGCATCAGCAAGGTTCTTCACCCAAACACTTTACAGCCCAGTGAGTGCCAGAATGAGGGATGAGGGTCTTAAATTATAGACAGATGGATCTATCTGACGTGATGCCAGTTGTGTAAGTTGTTAATAGAAATGCACTAGAAGAGTGTAAAAGTAAGAATGTTTCATTAGTTTTTAGAGACAGAAATCACAAATCTGAAACCGTTCGGTGTTATGCTGTGCAAGAAATAGCGATAACCTCTAAATCCTGGTCCTGGTGTATCACTGCCCTCATCTTGTCATGTTTTCTCTGCTCCTGTCCTATCTGATTGCTTTTACTAGCTTATGAACAAGCCTGTAATAGACTGAACTGAAGTTAGAGGAAGAAAAACACTAAACGGTGCAGGCTGGTGCAATCAGGCAGGGCTGATACAGACACAGAATGCTTTAGAAGTGTCCTTTAAAGTATATCATATACAATGCTTGTTCCAAATACTAAAAAAACAAATGAAATAAAGGCAGGTTTTCATTGACTTTCATGTTGCTCTGTCACATTGTACAGGACTTTACATGTATAATAAATATGTTATGCGTTTTATAGTGTATTCAGAGTATATACAGAGTATGTCTTGTATGGAATGTTTTAGCTTCACTACACCTGCTCTCTTACCACTAACAGTGTACTAGCAGTTATTCAACCAGGAACATTTTCCTCTAGTATTGTAATATTAGACCTATATTATTAAGGCAAGGACATGAGAATGAATTTTTATTAAGGGTGCCAATAAACCTAAGATTGAGTAGGGGCTTTGCAAAGCACCTCTTCAGATATATCTATACATGCCTGCACAAAGAACCAGAATCTCTTACTGTCATATCCATGTATGATTATATGTTCATCTCAAGCATGTGATAAAACAATTATGCTGAAAATACATAAAGGGTAAATCACATTTGACTCCTATCCGATAATGCCTCAACCACTCGTATGTTAGTGTTATTCAGTGACTGTTCTTTACTGTCACAAATTTATTTTCAGTTGTGATTCATGTTTAGACATTAATAAAGAATCTAGACAACACATACGAGGTTCTATGTGAGCTATAGCAAGCATCTCTGTTTAGAACTGCATATTTCTAACACGAATACAGAAATAGATCATTCCTATGCAAGCACATTTGTGATAGATAGCTATTATAAGTTGAAGTGCTTGACACCGCAGGCCAACATAAAGCAAACCTTTTGCGTAGCAGAGAAATATGTGACCTGATAGTGTTGATCTCCTAGACAGTAGTTATTACTGTGGTGTGGCAGGGTCAAGGGGTGGCCATAGTCCATCAGGAAACAATGCTCACGACTGTGTAATACATTCAAGTCATGGTGCTCACTGCAAAGGTTTTTTTTTTTTAATACAGTGTCAATAATAACAATAAAACCTGAACATACAGTAGTTTTAGCCACAGAGCCTAGAAAAGAAAGAAATTCAAATCAAAGAAAATTGCGTTAGAGCAAAACAACCTTCACAATGCCTTTCAAATGATGAATTTAAAGATTTTCAAGATTAAATAATCTATTATAAACAGCAGTAAACAGCAAAAAAAGGCAATAGTTGTCATCACAGCCCTTTGCTTTTAAAATGCATTGTGACTGTCAAACCTGCTCCTGCAGTAATATAGATAATCAATTAAAGAAGTGAACTCGTTATCATAATTTTTTATCATTATTTGTCTGAACAGTTCAGTGCAAAGAAAACCCACTATTTCAGTTATCAGAACATCCCGGCAGTACCGTTTCAGAAACCCCTGTAGAAACCCCTCTATCCTCAGCTTTCTTCATCTCTCCGCTTGACATCCAGCCCAACAATCACCTGCATTTAGCTTTTATTATCGGCATACGCTCATGTTTCCTTGCTGAATATTGATATTTATTAATGGAAGACTGTAAACCGTGGGCTTGTTTAATGTCATGTAATGAGCAAAATATCCAATATCAAATGTATTTTCAACCTTTTAAGAGATGTGCAGTATGGGTCATAGTCAGATTACATCATTACACACTGGATGTTGTTATGTACAAACAAAATCCTATGTTTGCTTCATTTTAATCTGTTTTAATCTGATATCCCAAACAAAAAAAGCAAATGATAAGCAGTACATTCCTAAAATAACCGCGTAAGCCTAATAAATAAGTCAATAAGTCAATTTCAAAATGTCATGTGAATTATAGCCATAATAAGCTACAACTAAATAGCCAGTTTGCCAGTTGTATGTTACAACTAATTTCTGACCACTCTTTCATATTTTTTCTTTTGTCTATGTACATACAAACCCTGAAAGATTTTTGCAACATCACCACAAATTCAATACTGAACACAATGTTCAATGTCAAAAGTGTTTTCATCCTTGGATGAGACAAACCGTATGGGTCATAAAAGGATTACATCAATACATTGTATATTAATGTTATGTAAGAAGGAAGTCCTCATTTTTATCTGTGTCTTAATCTTCCATAATGTGATTTGCAGGTGATAAATACTGAACGCAGAGAAAAGGTTAACAATATTAAATAACTTAGCAATGTAATTTTCTTAAATGTAAGTGCATTAGAGTTATATCAAGCTACAAGCAAATAGCCTACGCACCATACACAAAATCACCATGAAATCTTTTTGCATTATCTTATATTTGACATCTCTTAAATAAAACAATACTGTCAACATGTAACTTGTAATGGTTAATGTAAGTCAATGGTTATAGGTGATGCAGAATTTAAGAAAGATCCGAACATCTCCAAGGCAGCATCTCTTCATTCTAATTAAAAAGAAAAGAAAAAAGTTATGGATATATCTGAAGCACTGTCTAGCACTGAATAAAAAATACTGTATATTGCACCAGTATTCATGTAAATCAACTTACAGATACAAATGTATTTTGTGGACCTAGACTTTTTTTCCTCTGTATATTAACATACCTCTGATTTTAAGTTGAGTGGTGCACTCAGCACGGCCTAAGGAGTTTTCTGCAACAACTTTGTACTCTCCGTTGTCTTTATGCCCCACTCTTAGTATTAATAAGGAACAGACGCCACAGGTGTTGGTGATGTAGTAGTTGGTGTTTGTGTTGAGACTGATATTGTTGCGGTACCAGGTCACATGGGGAGTGGGGTTGCCTCTCACAGCACAGCTCATGTAACATTCATACTTCTCTGGACTGGTACGTGTTTTCATTGGGACCGTGAAAGTAGGTGCGGACTCAAAGTTGAAGGTCTTGGGTTCAGGTATAGTGACGGTGAACTTTTCTGCAGTGAACATGTCCATATATGTTCAGCTCTGTATGCTAATCATGGCATCATCCTAAATTACACTGTGTTCCATGAAAAAAAAAAAAATGACTGAAGTGATTAGTAGTAACACATTAGTAATACATTACCTTTCTTACTCACACGTCCCCATGTTGGGGACTCAGAAGGTTCAGAGAGCCCAATGTCATTTTTGGCATATACACGGAAGTTATATTCTCTTCCTGGCATGATGTTGACAGCTGTGAAGCTGTTGTTGAATACTCGGTCAGCCACCGTGTGCCAGGTCTGCTTGACTGAGTCACGTTTGGACACCATGTAATGTAGATGGTCATCTCGTTTCTCATCAGGAGAGGGGCTCCAAGAGACTGTTAATGTTCCTGGGACATTTTCCTCCAGCTCCACTGGCCCAGGAGATTTTGGATCATCTGTTTGACAGACACGTACACTTTTCTACCATTCTCTGAACAGCCCTGATGTTTTCTAAGTCATCCTGATTGCATTCATTTTAGTTCTGTCAGATTTGTTATTTATGTGATGTGAGCTTTCAAAACATGATATGCTCTTGAAATGCTTGAGATCATATTTAAGATATGAGACATACAGTCTTCCAAGTAATTCTGAATGTAATGCAGGAATAATCCAAGGCTAATCAACAGATTAGATTGGATTCTTGGAAGATACGTTGCTGCTTAGTAAAGGTAGAACTCAGCAGGGGCTTGTGACCAGATTTTAGGCAAAACAACATTAACAACAAGACGACCAAAAAGAAAATCAAGCTGAGAAGCCATTTCACTTGACATGTGCTATTAATATAAACAGTATTTAAAGTAACCTGGTAATAGACTGCTGAGAGTCAACAACCTACCGTCATTCAGTATACAGACTAGCAGTTAATTTTGAATGGGTGTAGACTGAACTTTGCTAAACTGTGTTCCATACAGCAGGTGTTTCTTATCAAGCTCAACACAGAAGGGCTAATATCATTAAACAGGGTTGCAAGGTTTCAACAAAATTCCCTACCTACCAATATCACAAAAGCACACACACACACAAATTGGACAGATAATTTTGGCATTAGAAAAGGAGACAGGTTTTTTTTCTTTTTCTTACCCTTTGCATGGGAAACAAGGCTACCTTAGTACACATATGTTTCTGATGTGCGGATATTATCCACACTATAATCCCCCTTTCGCTTAATCTTTGCAGTAGAATTTACAATAGAAATGGTTTTGTGTACCATAAACATATTTACACAAAATATTTTCACTTTCATTTTTTTATAAGCTCTTGGCAAATGCAGAGTATTTTTTACTCCACATTCGGAGTAAAAACTGAAACCTTGGCAACCTAGTCATTAATTGTCAAATGGGCCCTGTAAGTACATTTAGCAGTTCCCATTATTGACCACTAGGTGCAATATTTACTCAACGAAGAGAAGAGAATTAGTATTTTTAAACAGTATTAATAAAAAAAATGCCATTGTGAATGAGGATTTTATGAAGATTAATATTTGTTTAATAGCTGACTTATACAGCAGGGCTCTGCCCCACTTGCCTCTGCAGATGAGCCACCACTGGCACAACTGTTAAAGCCCCATGAATGAGTGTCCATTTTACAAAGTCCAGTAACCTTGATTTAATACCACAAGACATTGCACTTAAATCATAGTGCACAAACCTACTTTCTTCTTTCCTCCCCATTTTCTCTCAGTTTGGTAATTTGACAGTGCCCATCCACTAGCTTGGTCTCCCTACAGCTGCCACCTGGGGAGGGTGAAGGCTAGCACCTGCTATCTCCAAGACAGCAACTTTACCCTGCCCAGTTGGTAGCTGTCATGTGTTAGGGAAGATCTAGCAAGTGGGAGAAAAGATGCATGCATGAGGCAAGGCAAATTGCTCTCTTGGACTCAGAATCTCCTGACATTTACTTTTGCTAGATATCTCAAATACAAGGATCTTTTGTCTGGCTTTAACTAGTTTACTCAGTGTATTGCCTATTCATTATAGTATCTTACCTGTGACTCTAATCTCAGTACTGAAGGTCTCTTGGCCCACCATGTTCTTGACTGTAATGGTGTAAACTCCTGTATCAGAGCGCTCCGCAGATGGAATCAGGAGCTGAGATGTTTCGTCTGTGTTGCTGACAGTCACATGTTTACATAGAGGTATTCCATCTTTGAGCCAGTTTATTGTGGGCGTCGGAGAAGCCTGCCATTTAGATTTTTTTTACCCAACACTCAATTTACACAATGTATATCTTACATATATATATATATAAAATGACATATATATATTATTTCATTATTATACCTCAAAATGAATGTTGACCCGAGCAGAATGTCCAGCTCGCAAAACCATAAAGCTCTTCATTTTTCGATCAGTGAAATTTGGTTTGACTGTAAATTAGAAAAGAGTATAAATTATACATATATTTTACATTTTATATTCACAGCTACTTAGATTTTTTTTGTTATACTTCATTAAGTACATTTAGTGCTATTTATTTCTGTAAACAACAACCAGTGCTTAATAGTTAATATAGTAAATGGATCCTTTTTACCAGGTGGGGGCATGGCAATGATGTAGTTGTCCAGGTCCCGCGGTTCACCATCTCCACCTTCATTTGTTGCAACCACTCTTACCCAGTACATGGCCATGGACTTAAGACCAAGAATCGTATAGGAAGTTGTGATCATTGCATGGGAGTTGCAGCGAGTCCAATCTGTGTTCTCAGCTGGTCTTAATTCTACAAAATATCCTTTAGCTTCATCATTCACTCCTTCTTGCTCTGTTGGTTTATTCCAACTCAAGGACAAGGAGGAATATGTGGAATCTGACACCTTCAGATCATTTACTTTACCAGGAGGTTCTGCAAAAACAAATGATCGTTACTAAGGTTGATTCAACATTTAGACAAAGAAAGTAGTTTAGGTGTCAGGGAGTAGTCACTCACTTTTAGGATCTCTGGCTATCACAAAGTCAGAGGGAGAGCTCGGTTCTCCAGGACCAGAGAAGTTGATGGCTATGACACGGAATTCATACTCAATTCCTTCAACAACATCCTTCACTCCATACTGTTTAGCTGGAGGCAAAAGCAAAATGTAAATTTTGATTGGGAAGTTGAACATTTGCTATTATAACGATAAAACATGTTTATATTAAAGGTTTGTATTAACTTTTAAATGCTGATTTATTAAGGACAAAATCTAAAACCATTAACGGCACATTATTGATTATTTTACTAATTTATATTTTAAAGACATTGAGGCCAAAAGTAAATTATAGCTTCCATAATATATCTATTTATAAAATCAACCTTTAGATGGATTATATCTAATTCTATATACATTTTCAGTGTACATAACTAATATACCTTAAATAAAATTGAATATAGAATATATCCTGTATAACCTTTGATTAGCTCTTCTAGAGGGTTTACTTGGTTCCACAGGTTGCTGCCCTTTTTGCGTCTCTCCAGGTTGTAGCCCACAATGTTGGTTCCTCCGGTTTTGGTCGGCGGGGACCACGACAAGTTGATGCAGTCTTTAAAGGCACTGACCACTTTTGGTGTGGAAGGTGGACCAGGATATGCTGTAAGGCAGATATTCAAATTTATATAAATGCTTGCAAAGAGCATCTCAAATATCACAAATGCACATGTGAATAAGAGGCTACTGGATATACTGGATGAAAGGATTTTTATAGAGGCATATCATGATCAAAAGCCATCCAAATCAGATAAGCAGACATTATTCAAAATTGCCAGAACATGACTTAAGATACTAGGAAACACAAGCATATATATTTTATTGTTGATTATGTTTTACCATGACTGAATAAATGTAGCAGTAGCAAAGAGCACAGAAACATTGACTTTGTCTTAGTGAAGGTCTGATAAAAGGAAAAATGTCCAAAGAACTAATTAAGGGAAGTGATCAGGGTAAAGACAGAGCAGGAGAATCCCAAACAGAGATCAAAAGCTATTCCATTAATGCATTAATCCCTCAACACAAACGTCAAACAGCAACCACGGGGCAGCACAGGCAGGTATAGGTTTAAATGACTGAATCCATGGAGGCAGGAGAAATGGTCCTGGTTCAGGATGAAAACTGTAATCTGGATAGACACCAGAACAGAGACTTGACTAAAGGTCAGAATCAGTTGCTCAGATTAAACAGTAAATCCAGTGTTAGGGTCAGGTTTAAGAGCAGAGCCAGTGCCGGGAGCAGGGTCTGGAGGTTAAAGAGAGGCAAGGATAGGGCTTGGGATTGACACAGGGATGAGGCCAGGAACAGCAGCTGGAGCAGTGGACTGGAGCAGCTGGAGCAGCAGGAGAGTCTGTGGACTACCATTGAGCTACCGAGGGGGAAGGGGGTGTGGCCGCCCCAGGGTCCACACTCAGTAGGAGCCCCTATAGGTTTACTACACTAATGTTGGGACACTAAAAATGCAATAAAAACTAAAAACAGTAATTTGTTAACTTGATACCAAACTTGATACTTGATACTGAACTTTAATATTTTCAGTGTTTTCACTGACAAATCTAATTGTGCTTTATAAATATAAAAACAATATATTTGAGTGTGTATATACCCTTAGGAGGCTTAGTCTTTGCAAGCTAGGATGGGTTGTGGTATCATTCAAAAAAAGATTCAGGGGGTCAGGGGAAATCTTGGTGTGTAAAGGCCAAGGGCAGAAACTGCTGCTGAATGTGCCTGACCATCGAGCCTTCAGGCGGTATTGTTTGAGAAACCGCCATGCTACAGTGATGGACATAGTCACATGGTCTCAGGAGTACTTTGGAAAATCGTTCTCACTTAACACAGACCGCCGCTGCATCAAGAAATGCAACCTGAAACTGTATTATGCAAAGAGGAATATATTCCATATATTCATTTTGTGCAGAAACACTGGTGAGTTCTCTGGGCCAGGTGTCATCTGAGATGTACTGAAAGACAGTGGAAACGTGTTCTGTGGTTAGATGAGTCCACATTTCAGCTTATTTTTGGGAAAAACTCATGTCAGGTTTTCCCAAGATAAATACCCAACAGGCCCTTACTGAATGATGTTCAGCCATTTGAGGCTCATTTAAAGCTATTTGCGTTCATGCATGGTTGAGGCCTGACTACTCAACCTCACTTTGCTGTGTGTTGAGTGGAACATAAACAGTGACAAGGACAAATTGGTTGGCAGGTTTGCCACGATGAAAGAGAGGTTACCATGGTTACCGTGATTTACAGTTCTTTAACCTGTTTGGATTATTTTGTTCTGGAAGGTGGTATACATGGACTAAACTGAACTACAGCAGGCTGAGCAATGAGCAATGACAATGACAATGACAACACCTGAGGAGTGACACATCCATGAATAATTAATCTTTATTAAACTAAATATTGCTTATGAAGAAATCAGTCTGAATGGTGAATTGTCTGATTTTTAACTCATCTGTCTGATTTTGTACCGCATCTCGGAAACTGTGTCACTGCCTGTGGTGTATAGACTGTCTACTTGGATTTGATCACGTATTGCAGTGATGCAGACTGCTGTGTCTGTTTTATGTTTAAATAAGTCTCGCATGTTTTATAACACTGAGCCTATTTTATATTTGAATAGGGTGGATAGGATATATCAGCTATTTTACAGTTGTGAATTTTAAAATTACATTATCGGCAGGGGGCAACATGGTGGCTCGGTGGTAGCACCGTCGCCTCACAGGAAGAAGGCCCCGGGCTCGATCCCCGGGTGGGGCGGTCTGGGTCCTTTCTGTGTGGAGTCTGCATGTCCTCCCCGTGTCCCCATGGGTTTACTCCGGGTACTCCGGTTTCCTCCCACAGTCCAAAGACATGCACGTTAGGTTGATTGGTGTCTCTAAA
>JAOUQY010000019.1:10998601-11011487 GCA_028566355.1 Doras micropoeus
ACAGTATTAAAAATATACTGAAGCTTAAACTGGAGAGGATAGCAATGCCGGATCTTTTTCTGTAATGTCTATTAAGTTTGGTTAACTTGAGGAACCTTGGTCCACTCCTCCATGCAAATTTCAAGCTCCTACATATTCAGGTCACACATGTTCAAAGTTCAAATCCAGCATTCAATTCTAGAGAATGACAGGACCATTGCAATACATTTATTTTAATTTCCATCTGTAATTTTCTTTTTCAGTTTGGATGTACTGTATGTCTGGGAGATTTTGGTTTGGAGATCTCTCCACTGTCATCATCAAAACACCAACTGAGCGAAAATATCTTGTGAAAGAATGATGTTCATCCCTCCAGTACAGTTACAAAGAATCATTACCATGCCGTTCTGCTGCCATATAGTGGCCCAAAAGTTTACTAAAACATTTCGGTTGGTTTTTGTTTCGTCATTTGTCTGTATGCATTTCTCTCTAGGGATTGCCTGGATTATGCAAGTCAACAGCCAACTGGCTCTTTTAGTGTCAACAATATTTTTGAGAGAAAAATACTGTTCTTATTGCTCTTATGAGAATAATTCCCTGCAAATGTAAGAAAGTACAAAGTATGCATTGTGTGTAATGTTTATAATGATGAAAACGCCAACAAGTAACTGGATTTTAAAGTCTCCAGAAGAGCTGTGGCAGATTCCCCAAAATGCTCAGTAAAACTTACCAGCTAATCACTGTACAGTACTCTGCAGAAGTCTTAGGTACATGCAAAGACTCGCTGTAAAGCGAAGATGCCTTTGTAAAGTAATGATTTTTCTATATAAACACTGTTTCCTGCAGTAAACAGAAATAAACTAAAGGAATGTAATATTTGGTATGCCTTTTTCTTAAATATAAGCATGTGGGGTTTTATAAGGAAAGTTTTACTGAGCGTCTTGGAGAATCTGCCACAGCTCTTCTGGAGACTTTGACGGTCACACTTACTTCTTTTTTTTTGCATGCAAATCCCAGCAGCCTTCATTATGTTTTTGTCTGAAAAGTCACTCACATACAAATGTCTTTGTGTAACATTTAATGTTTTGTTGGAAAAGTAACATACTGACTCAGAATTAAAAAAAAACAAACCATTAATAACAAAGGTTATACCTAAAAACAATAAGACATTTGCACAGTACTGTATATACAATATATGGAACATATATAATATATGGAATGGAGTTCAAGTGTACCTGTGACTCTGATCTCAACACTGAAGCTCTCCTGGCCCACAATATTCTTTACTACAATGGTGTAGATTCCACTATCAGAGCGCTCAGCTGATGGAATCAGGATTTGAGAAGATCCTTCAGTATTGCTAATGGTGGGACGTTTGGAGACAGGAATGCCGTCCTTAAGCCAAACGACCTCAGGCCATGGAGAAGCCTGACAAGGCATTCAGTGTATTCTTTTGTCATATAAACACTATAAACAACGTTATCACCAATGTCATATTAAGCTTTGTACATTTGTACAGTAATCAGTGATCTCTTATCCGTAAAATGCTCTCTGGATTTGAAGCAAATGGAAAAAAAAACGGTTTTGATATTGGTTTCTATAAAAAATTTAAATGATGCTTTAATGTATAAATTCAATTTGTTCATGTTTAATAATATTATTTGAAACAAACAAAAATCTATATTTACCACAAAGTTAATAGAGAATCGTCCCGAGTTTCCGGCTTTGACTATGATGAAGCTCTTAATCTTGGTATCTGTGAATTTTGGTCTCACTAAGGAAAGAGAAGAACAACACTCAAAATTAGAAGAACAATATTTGGGTACTGTAGTAGTTTTTTTGTTTGTTCAAGTCTTTTTCCTTTTGAAAGTTGGTTATTTTTACTAAAATCATGTAAAACAGATGATATCCAGTGACGTACCAGGAGGAGGCATTGCTAGAATGTAATTATTCAGCTCCTGGGGTTCTCCTGCTCCACCATCATTCACAGCTATCACTCTCACCCAGTACATGGCCATTGACTTCAAATGCTTTACAGTGTAGGTGTTCATGATAATGGCATTGCTATTGCAGCGAATCCATTCTGTGCTCTCTGCAGCTCTTATTTCAACAAAATATCCTTTAGCTTCATTATGTTGTCCCTTTTCTTCTTTCGGTTTTGTCCAAGAAAGGGACAAAGTGTTATATGTGGAGTCTGTCACTTTAAGGTCAATTACTTTACCAGGAGATTCTAAAGGGGAGAGATTATATCAATGTAATTTTTGTTGGCAAGGAAAAATGACATGCCAAATACAGAAGCAAATGAAAAATCTAGTGGCATTTTATAACATTTGCAGAGGCACTAGGCACAATAATGAATATCCACCCAAATGTTTAATTGTACTTTGTAAGAGACTAGACTTTGATTTTACTTTCTACTTTCTACTTTATAAAATTCTAATTACTTTCAGGGTCTCGAGCAATCACAGTCTCTGATGGTGTGCTTGGTTCACCAGCTCCAGATATGTTGATAGCAGATACTCGAAACTCATACCCCAAGCCCTCAATAACATCTTTACAATCATACTTCTTGCCTGTAATGACAAAGTAATAAAAAAAATAATTGCAGTTGAAAAGCATTATGATAAAGGTTTAAAGATTATTTGGTAAAGGTTAAATAGGATGATTTGACAAAGAAAACAACAAACCTTTGATTGGTTCCTCTGGTGGATGAACAAGGTTCCACACATTGCTGCCTTTTTTGCGTTTTTCAAGGTTGTAACCCAGAATGTTGGTTCCTCCAACGTTGGCTGGAGGGGTCCATGACAAGGTGATGCAGTCCTTGAAGGCACTGATCACTTTAGGAGCAGACGGTGGGCCAGGGTATGCTGAAAAAGTAAACAATGTTTCTTATGCGTCCTGTATATTCTTGCATGAGTGAGATTTTAACTTCAGATATTTTTTATTATCAAAGGAAATGAGAATCTTACCTTTAGTCCCTGCTTGAATGTCTTCTGTCTCCATTATCTCACTGATACCCTCCGAGGTCTCAGCTCTGATGCGGTAGCAATACCTTTTACCATGATCCACATCAGTATCTTTGTAATGGGCTTCCCCAGAAATCTGTCCAATCTTCTTCCAGGTGTTGCGTCCAACTTGATTACGTTCAAGTGTATAATGAGTGATTGGGCAACCCCCGTCATCTTTTGGTGGGCGCCATTTGAACTCAACACAGTTTGAGGAATTTTCAATTACCTCCAGAGGTCCAAGAGGTGGAGTGGGTTTGTCTATTAGACATCAAGAACCATACATTAGATCTAAATGCTGAAAAATATATTATATTATTATAAATTCATTTGATGTGGCTTACCAAGTACAACTAGATTTCTAGTTGCTTCAACAGTGCCAAACTCGTTTTTTATTCTGATTTTAATTTCCCCCGTGTCTTTGCGCTGTAGTTTGTTGAGAGACAAACGGCAGCAGCTTTCAGTAGTGTCAATCCTACAGTTTGTGTCTGGTGTAAGTTCCTCGCATTCTTTGTACCATTGTATTTTAGTGGCCTCATGGCCAGTGTATGATATTTTAAATTCAGCTTTATGGTTAACTTTGACCACTATTGGTTTGGAAAAGTCTTCAAGGTCTTTTGTAGCAAATCTTGGTGGATCTAGGAAATAAATAGAGGTCTTAGAGGTCCAAAAAACATTTAGGTTTATAATATGAAATGGGCTGATGAGTGGTTAAAACACACCTTCAACAATAAGCGTAGCCTCCGTTTTACGGCCATCAGCCTCAAATTTATATTTTCCAGCAAACTCCTCTGATATTTTGTGGATTTTCAGTTTATGAGTAGCACCATCTTTGCTCATAGTCATACCCTCAGTAGGATCAGAAATCTATATATATAAAAATATATATTAAATATACATAATGTATATATATTTATATGTAAAAATAAAGCATAAACTGATTACATCTTTTATAGAAACTATTTTTCCTCCTGCTCCAATGTTAATAGATTACTTTGGTTACAAACTGTGCTTAACCCTTCTGTGGGGATGCATGATAATTCTTTTAATACTATATTATTACCTCCCTTAACAAATTGTACGTACCTTTAGGTATACAATTAGTGAGGGCCCTACCGTACCTCTTTTCCATCTTTGTACCAGAGCCCCTTACAGTCTGCACTGCTGAGTTTGCAGACCAGCTCAGCTGGCTCTCCTACAATAGCCCTGCAGTCTTCTAGGCCAGCAGAGAAGTGAACACCAGGATCTACAAGTCATTTGGTCATATCTTATTATCAATCATATTATCTGCAATAATGGAAGTATATGATAGTACTTACCTCATGTAAACTATGTATTTAGCTTGTTATGTTACATTTTGTTAACAACACCATGTATTTCGCTGCATAAAATACATGTTTGAATGTAAGCCAGGAGTCTAAAATAATCATTTGTTAACAAACAATTTTTAATATTGACAAAGAGATGTTATCTCGGTTATCTTTGTTGACCTTTTCCAGATGTCATGATTTCCATGTCTTGATGATGATGATGTTCAGGATTCTTACACTTTTGTCTTGCCAGGTTCACCTTCTGCTTCTTCGTCTTCTCTCTGCATTCTGCTATTTGTGTCTTCATTTTTGATCATCGGTCTGTCAGTTCAATTATCCTATCAATCCCAATTATCTTCAACGGCATAAAATTCTCTCTCTGTGCTCTCAAAAAAAGGAATCTTAATGCGCTTGCTTCCATTTTCATCCGAGTGCAGTGGTCTCTGCCAGTGTTTATTCTTATGCATAGTCACCCTACAGAGAGTTTACAGAATATTTGTAACATTTCAGCAGCTTATTAGTTGAGACTCAACAACTCATCTGTTCACTTTCTCTGTAGATCGTATAATAGATTATCAGTAGAGTATATGAGAATTTGTAACATTTGAACAGGAGGTTAGGGTTAGGGTTAGAATGTTCAAAATGTTTACAGTTTACTAATTGTTTGTTGTATATTTATATATACATTGTTGAACATTTATGTTGAACATAGCACATCTGCTGTTGAAATATTAGATGTACTCTGTAAACCCTCTGTGAGAGGACTATCCAAATAAAGTGGCCTGTCCATTTTCTGCATGGATGTAAATATCTGATTTAGGTAAGCTTGGTAAAAACAATGAACTCAATACGAACACACAGACACTTGCACATGAAGACGTTTTTCACAGCAAACAATTTACAGCGACAGATTTCAGTGGCATAGCATAGGCATTAGAGCCAATAGCCCAACAGTGGCTCACACAAATATTCTACAACCTACAAAGCAATGGCAAATTCACTCCTGTCTCAAATGGCCTTCTATTAAAATATTGCTTCCATGCATTTTTGATGAAGTCTTTACCATTTCTTACCAATGGTTGTCTCTGGAAGCAGGGGACCTTCTCTTGTGCGGCCTGAATGCTTGCCAGCCACAGCTGACTCATCTTTTGTGCCTTCAGTGGCCTCACCATCAGGTGGAGCTCCCTCGCTGCCCTCAGGTTTGGCACCATTGCCACCTGGATTGTCACTTGGGTTGCCATCCAGCTTACCATTTGGCTTACCATCTGGGTTACCACTTGGATTATGACCAGGGTTACCACTTGGGTTATGACCTGGGTTACCACTTGGATTATGACCCGGGTTTCCGCTTGGTTTATGGCCCGGGTTACCACTTGGGTTATGACCCAGTTTACCGCTTGGGTTATCACCTGGGTTACCAGGGTTACTGCTTTGTTTATGACCTGGGTTATCACTTGGATTACCATGTGGGTTGTCTCCAACTTCAGGTATTTTATTTGATTGAGCGTTGATGAGGAGACATTTAGAAGACAGATGATGGCAGAAAAGATTATAAATAACAACATCAACAATAAATAACATCTAAGCAGTGACAAAAGAGATGACAATAATGAAAGAAATGTAGACAAACACTGTGCTTTCACACAAATAAAGTTGCCAAAAATGATCGCCTTTCAATACTAATTAAGTTCTGTTTCCAAGAAGTAAAAGAGTTAAATCAGGTTAGAGATTACTGAGACATGTGATTGACACAATGACAAACAAATGACACACACATAAAGCAAATGAGCATGTTCACATAAGGACACATAAAGACACAAAAGGACACAATAGCACACAAGACACAGAACAACAGAACAAAATTAGGGGGCCTAATGGTGAAAAATGTAAACCTACATAAGTTTTAACATTTCACATGTTTAAGTATCCCTCTCAAATGTAAATTATAATGATTTAATAGTCCAACTGAATGCTTGTTTTATGAGACGGCATTCTCTGATTTCTGATTCCTGATGCTCACTGGCTTTTTTCCTCCATCAACTTAAAATAGATGCAATTACAGAATGCAGCCAGGCACATCATCGGAATGTTGAAGCAGGCCTCAGAGTTGCCAGCTCAAAAACCGTAAAATAACATAATCCTATATTACAAGTTTCTATTGACCACCTTGGCCCATTTTGGTATTGGTTTGTCTTTCTATTGCATTTTATTTTATATTGAAGCACCAGTGGCTACTTGAACATTATAGGTTAGGTAAATAATATAGTTAGCCTATAACACAGGTAAGCAATTCCGGTCCTGGAGTGCCGGATTCCTGCACAGTTTTGTGCTTTTTCCTGTTCAAGCACACCTGACTCAACTCACCTGTTAATTGCCAGGTTTAGTAGGCCTGTTAGAGCAGGGAAATCAGCAAAGGGTGCTGAACTCCAGACCCTGCTGCCCACTCTTGGAAAAGCACAAACACTATACAGGAATCTGGCAGTCCAGGGCTGGAATTCATTACCCATGTTATAACCCCTGTTAAGCTGAACTATTACATTATTATCATTTAGATAAACACAAAGTTTGGCTTTTAGCCTAATTTACCTGCTGATGTTCCCCTTTGTCCTCCATCTTTGTTTCCTGGAGAAGGCTTTTCATAGTAGGCAGTCAGTTACAAAACCAGGAGACATCAGCCAATAGCGCTCACTGACCGAAATGGCCCTGACCCTGCCCCCAAACTGTCAAATCCACCCCATGTCAAAACTTGAGTGCAAAAAGCTTCACTCAAACACAGAGAGCGGCTGAAGGCAATATGCTTGGTGCGCAAGGACAACTAAACTATATGGACAAGAGTATTTGGACACCTACACATTAGCTACAGGAGCTTTTATGACATTCCATTCTAAATTCATATGCATTAATATGGAGTTGCTCCCCCTCTGCGTCCACTCTTCTGAGAAGGCTTTCTATAAGATTTTGGAGTCTGTCTGAGGGAATTTTTGCCCATTCATCCAGAAGAGCATTTGTGAGGTGAGACACTGATGTAGGACAAGAGGGCCTGTCCTAGATCTCCAATCTCACCCTATAAGTGTTCAGTGGGGTTGAGATCAGGGTTTTGTGTGAGCCAATCAAGTTCTTCTACACCAAACTCACCCAACCATGCCTTTATGGACCTTGATTTGTCCACCTGGGCAGTCATGCAGGAACAGAAACGGGCCTTCCTCAAACTGTTCCCACACAGTTGGAAGCATACAATTATCCAAAATGTCTTGATAGGATGAGGCCTTCCCTGTCTTGGTAAGATTTCCCTTCACTGGAACTAAGGGGCTTTGGCCAACCCCTGAAAAACAACCCCATAGCATTATCCCTCCTCCACCAAGACTTACAGATTGCACAATGCAGTCAGGCAGGTAATGTTCTCTTCTCATTTGCCAAACCCAGACTGATCCATTAGACTGCCAGATATAGAAGCATGATTCATCATTGCACAGTTTCCACATGCTACCACTCCATCCAACACTTGACAAAAGGCTTGCATGCAACTGCTCGGCTATGGAAACTAATCCCATGAAGCATCGGGTGCACAGCTCTTGTGCTGACGTTAATGGCAGAGGAGGTTGGGAACTCTTTGGAAGCTATCGAGAGAGCAGAGCATTTATGACTATTATGGGCAGCACGGTACCTTGGTGGGTAGCACTGTTGCCTCACAGCAAGAAAGTCCTGGGTTGGCTCCTCAGGTGGGAGCGGTCTGGGTCCTTTCTGTGTGGAGTCTGCATGTCCTCCCCAAGTCTGCGTGGGTTTGCTCTGGGTACTCCGGTTTCCTCCCACAGTCCAAAGACATGCATGTTAGGTAAATTGGACATACAAAATTGCCCAAAGACTGTGTTCAAAGGTTGAGCTTGTGTACTGATGAAAGACTTGTGCATCGATGTAACTTTGTGACTGTCATTCAAATAGGCATGTGATGCTGAAATGACATTAAAAACCAATAAACAAACAAACGATGACGATTATGCACTATGCGCCTCAGCACTCAGTGACCCCGCCGTGTAACTTTATGTGGTCTGCCATTTCGTGCGTGAGTTGCTGTGGTTCCTAAATGTTTCCAAATTCCAATAAAACCACTCACATTTGATTGTGGAACATCTAGGAGGAAAGAAATCCTATTACAGTACCACACTGGAAATCAGTGAGCTCCTTAGAATGACCCATTCTTTCACAAATGTTTGTAAAGGCAGCATGTGTGGCTAGTTGCTGATTTTGCACACCTGTGGCAATGTGACTCCACCTAACACCTGAATTCAGTATTTAAGAGGTGTGTCCAAATACTTTTGTTCATATAGTGTATTAAATCAGGAAGTTACAATTGAGAATGAAAAAAGACATTGGAAAATGATATCTTTATGCGCTTGCAAGTTTCACATTTATGCATATGAGAGGGATATTTACACACATGAAAATTAAAAAACCTGCAGGTTTATATTTTTCACCTGGTGTTTTTGCGCCCCCTGGACATTGACACGGTGCCATAAGCATGTTTGTAATTCTGTGGATGGCGTGATAAGAACTGAGAAGATAACAGATGGATATAATGGAAGAGCAACACAATACACAGTTTTCTACAGTGAGGATGGAAGAAGACGTTCCAGAAATACGCAAGTGCAGGATTAATCAAGGAAACTTGTTTAAATGTTGTCCATTTCAAACAGGATTAGTTTTTAATTCGATCTTATTGTTTAAAATGTCCTCAACATGATTAGTAAGCATGCACTGTCACTGAATAATAAATCTTCATCTAGTAAGTTAATACCAGTTTTAGAACATTCAATCAGTAATCCTTGTCAACACCACTGTTGTGACACTATTATATTAAAGAGTTAATGATGCCTACAACTGAGTTATATTTGATTATACTACAGGGTGAGTCAAAAGTCTCAGGACACCCCTTTATTGCAGAAACAAAATGAAAAATTACATATCTGAATACCCCAAAAAGTAATGGGTGAGGGGGCCTATCTGTCCATGGGAAGGTGTTCATGTAGCATATCAAAGAAGACCAAAATTATCTCCTAAATTGATTGCCACAATTAGATTTTCAAAATATCTTGTGGTTCAAAAGTTCTTCGATATGTTATATGACCACCTTCCCATTGGTAAAACATGCCCTTGATCCAATATGGCGGCTTTCAAATGGCGGCCATGTTCGTGGCCCCCTCACCCATTACTTGCTGGGGTATTCAGATATGTCATTTTCCCTTTCGTTTCTGAAATAAAAGGGTGTCCTGAGACTTGAGACCTGAGACACCCTGTATATTCATGAAGTTAATGTTTAACCTAGACTCTTACCAATGACTGTGTCTGGTAGAAGTGGGCCTTGCCTCACACGAGTTTGCTTCTCAACCTGTTTTGGCTGCTCTTCAGTCTGCTCTGGCTTCTTCTCAGCCTGTTCTGGCTTTTCCTCACTCTTTTCTGGCTGCCCAGTTTGCTTGACTGGGACAACTTCAGATGAGTTTGGTTCTGCTACTGTAACTATTAGTATAAATGGTAAATCATGTTCCCAGTGTTTATAACTTATTGTACTTTTCTCAGTACTTTGAACAGCTTTTTAACTGTGTGTGTTCTTAAACAAAGAACGCAAACACAGTAAAAGCTGTAGGTACATTAAATGCAGCAGAAGCAATAACATTTAGGCAAGTCAACACATGACATATGAAAGCACATGACAGAAATGACAGAGCTGGAAATCAATGGGGGAAATAAATGGAAATAATATTTGTTACAAATACCATAATACATTTGATATATGCCTATATCAATGGCAGATGTTTATGGTAAATAACTTGTATATACACCATTTTACTTTATCATTTCTAAACTGATATGGAATATGAATGTGGAATGCATATACCTGTGTATGTTTCCTTACCATTGACAGTGTCATCCACGAAAGCTTGTTTTCTTGCTGGCTTCTTAGAGTTAGGACCAGATGCAGCCCCAGCACCAACATCTTTCTTCAACAAGTCATCACCCCCTACTTGACCTAGTGCAGGTTCTTCACCTCCTGCAGGACCAGAGCCTCCTGTAAGACCAGTCTTTCCTGCAAGATCAGCACTTCCTGCAAGACCTAACCCCCCTGCAAGATTAGCACTTCCTTCAGAGTTAGCACCTCCTCCAATTCCCTCTGATGCAGCTATATTTTCAGCATGTACAGCAGCAGCAGCTGCTCCTGCCTTAGCAATGTCCTTTGCACTCAAGCCCTCTTCCTTAATCTTGGCATCACCCAACTTTCTGGCATTCGTCTCAGCTTCAGATCGGGGCTTTGTTGCGGCAGCTGCTCCAGCGTGGGCTTTGTCCTCTTTCTGTCTAATGCCTGTTGCTTTAGCTGCTAGACGTGCAGCTTCAGCAGCTTGAGCATCAGCTGCTGCTTTTGCAGCTGCATCAGCTTCAGCATCAGCTGCTGCTTTTGCAGCTGCAGCAGCCCGAGCTGCTGCCAGTGCAGCTTCAGCGTCTGCTTTCGCTTTGGCTGCAGCGGCTTCCTGCTCAGCCTTAGCTTTTTTAGCAGCTTCAAGGGCATCGTCCATGTCCTTCTTGTTTTTTTCTTGCTGTTCAGCAGCTATTTTAGTCAGGTCAGCTCCACTGCCACCAGCCTGTGTAGTCTTGCGGGCTACCTTTTTACCTTTCATGGCAGGATCTTTATCAGCTGCAAAAGACACAATTTTACAGGTTGCTGTGGGTATCCATACTTACTATCATGTACGTTTAATTTAAATGAAACTAAATCAATCAATTTACATTAAAAGTAAGTTTAATATATACATTCTTTTTGAGTGAAACCTACCCTCTACCACAAGCCAGGCACTACATGACTTGATGCCAGCGACAGCTGAATAGATTCCACCATCCACAGGCATACAGTCAATGATTTTCAGCCGGTGAATCAGTTTGTCCTCGGAAACGGTAATCTCATATTTATTACTATTGGATAATGGATTATTTTTCAGTGTCCATAAAATTTGGTTCATGGGTAAAGAGGTGACGCATTCGAATATGGCATCTTCTCTCTCTTTAGCCTTCACTTCCTGAATCTTCACTAAAAAATCCACAGGAGGTACTGAAAGACACAAATAGACACACACAATGGACACTTTGATCCCCCAAAAAGTGCTAACTGGCTTTTGAAGGCATTTTCTAATGACTTAAAACATACTCTTGAATTCTGTAGAGAAGACGTTGACTCCTTCAACATCCACTTGATAAATACCAGCATCCTCAGGATTTAGATTTTTCACGGTGAACACATACTTTTTTCCAACTTGCTTCAAGTAATGTTTTATCTCATTGTCCACATCTTTGCTGAATGGAACCATGATGCCATCCTGAATACAAATGCAGATAAACTTGTTTTTTATCAAAATATAGCCCAAATCATGTACATGTTCACCATATTTGGTCACATGGTTAAAATTAAACTTGGTAAACAATCATTACTTTGTAGAGGAAGATGCGACTGCTGGGGTCCTTGAGTTCCAGGTCCAACTCAAAAGTTGCTGAATTTTCTGATTTCACTTCAATATGTTTCAGGTTACTGATGTGCTTAATGAACTAAGAAAAACAAAGTATATATTCCACATCTCAGACAAACTATGTCAGAAACTATGCATCTAAGCTTTATGTTTGTGTTTTACAATAAATGACCACAATGTACCACAGCCTGCTCTTGCTCTCTCTCTCGCTTCAGCTCATTCAGTTTTTTCAGCATTCCACGAAAATCAGTGATGCCGTGTTCAAAACAGATACGCTCATAGTCTTTCTTATCAGCAGACAGTAACAGGTCCCACACTGCTTCTTCAATTTCTCCTTCCTTTTTTTCAACCACCTTCTTGCCAGCACTGTAGATGGTACAGGAAACGTAGCATTTAGCAAACGGAATCAGAGCAATTAACACAAGAACGTCTACTCAGTTTCTGAGCATGTTACAGTAATCAAATATAGTCCATAGAAATCGAAGGCAATACCTTCTACGAAGCTTGTTTCTGAATTCTGCTGGGTCATCCACTGAAAACAATGAAATGTCATTGAGGATTATAATAGCATATGTAATTGGACACTAAGTAGTTACTGTAAATCCAATTTTAACCGATTTATTTTGTTCAATTGTGATTATGATTTTTTAATTTTAATTTATTATATACTTATTATAGATTTTTATTATTATGTATTAAAATGTGCAAGTTTTATTATAAGTAATGAAATATAAATATAAATAAATAAGAAGCAGCTCTACAACATACAGTCTTCTGTCTTTTGAAGCTCTTTATTCTTTTTGAATCCAACTGCAACAGAGGGAAAAAAAGTGTTATAGTGCTATAGGAGTTGATTAAAAGGTAAGTGTTTGCTATAAGGTGAAATACCAGACTGTCAAACTTTCATATGACATTCAGTACTGTACCTTCAATGACATTCAGGATGACAGTGCAGACTGCTTTTCCATACTCATTTACAGCATAGCATTTGTATGTGTCAGCTTGTTCACCACTGACTTTAGGCATCTGTAAAGGGATAAAAACATTGTAGTTTATATATATATATACAGGGGTTAGACAATGAAAC
>JAOUQY010000019.1:11015562-11026517 GCA_028566355.1 Doras micropoeus
TAAAACAATTTAATGCAGTTACTTCAGGCTGTAAAAATGTTTCCAAAGTATTTGTTGTCTTATTTTAGTGAATTAGGATGCTAACCTCTAAAGTATGTTCCTTGGATACAGGGTCATATTTGTTCTGGTACTTTTCTGGATCATTAATTTCTTCTTTTGCTCTCTTCCATGACACAGTGGGCTTGGGTTCTCCGATCACAATGGCTTTAAAGATGGCTAATTTACCTTAAATACATAAATTATTAAAAAAAAACAAAAAAAAACTTATGATTTAAAAACAATCAAAGAGGAAAATGCTGATTTCTGATCAATGAAAACTAGTGAAAGCTTGTAATGAAAACCCAATCTAATATGTCTCAGTCAAAATGCATTAGTGTTTACAATGATGGTTACTTAAAGTAAACTGGGTGTTGAAATTGAAATTGGAAGTTGTTCTGTGCAGTCTCCTCTAAAGTAAACAACAGCCATGTATCAGTGACGATCATGAGCTGAAAATTTTGCATGGTTCTGCATTCAGTGTATATTTTTACACATGCCACATAATGGCATTCAAAATTTGCCCAATCTATTCAATGTATTTATTTATTTACCTATTAATCTTGTTATTGTGGTCACTTATATTTTCCAAGTATACTTCCACATAAAAAAAAATACATAAATACAGTTTATAGTCAATATCCACTAGTTTCATGTCTTTTTTTCCTCCATGTTTTGCCTGGTAGGGGTTGGAGTTTATTATTTCAGTGAATTATACTGTAATTGGTGTATATTACTGTATATTACTGTATTTGAGTTTGCCAATATCCATACCTTCTTGAATGGTCAAAGCAATGGGTTTGCGGGTGAAATCAGGAGTAGATTTCCCCTCTGGCAGTTCCTCCACATACTGCGTAATCATAACCCCAGGAACCTTTGATCTTCTTTTGATACCTAAGAACAACCATATGAAAAATATAACTTTGCAGCCAATGTGTAGTTTCTCCGAAATGTATGGAGAACACATGACAGCGCAGATTTACAATTATAAGGTTTAAAAATGTTTAAATATAGAGGTTGAACTCTGTATATACTACAATATGTCTAATACAAATCAATGGTTTATATAAATAGAAACATGGATGAAATGTTAATTTGATCACTTGAGATTAGGAAAGTCGTGTTATAGCACAAAATAAAAAAATAAATGACAAATGACAACATTTGTTATGATTGGCTGATTTTGTTCATTGTTGGTTGTGGGTGTGTGGCACCATGGTCAGGCTTTTATTTAATAATCTGCATCTTGAAACCTGTAGTATCCAATGTCCAATAATTATTTGCCCTCAATAATTTTTTTGCTACTCTAATTTTTTTTTGCACCCAAAATCAATCAAACAACAGTAGAACAGCAGAAATAGTAGAAATGTTTATCTCATGTTTATTTAACTGTTTTCATATGAATAATATTTGGCATACATGAACTAAAATGTTAGAATAACATATCAGCTAAGATGTTCTTTTATTAACAGCACAGTGTTTTTTTCTTCCTTTATTTAGCACATAGACTACCATACTGGTTCCCTTACATCACTTAGTTCCCTTACCTTTTTTCTTGGGAGGCGGATTCTCTGTTCCTGGCATAACGCAGAGGTTTAACATAGGGGATGGTAAACAGTAGGACAACAGCAAAATGTTAATCATGAAAAAGCATAGATGAGGAGCCATTAATTCAACAGGATTTAGCACAAACACAAAAGTGACATACAATGAACACTAAACAGCTTTGCCCAGCAAAACCCCAAACTATCCAATCACTGAATGGATTGGACTGAATGTACAAGGAGTTTTGCAAAAATGCACAGAAAGTAAGCATAGTGTAGATACTGTTACACATCGTTGAATACTGTATGTTAGCAGCAATTAGTAAGCCTGTGTGTTAGGAACTGGACATCAAGTGGGCTGAGGATGCTAGGATTTGGTGTAGTCATTAATTATCCTAATCAGTGGTTTGCAAAAAGAATAAAAGGACCCTATGCTTATATTCACTGCTAATTATACCATAGCACTTTTAAAGTCTGAAAATCTGATTGGACAGAAGTTTATTAATTTTCTGTACAGCAGCTCTGACAATAGTTGAGCTGCAGGATAAATCATAGGTTCTAAAGGTTCTATATATTAATATGTGATGGTTTCTAAACTAACCATTTCACACGGACTTGTGTGGTCACATAGATAGACATATGTACTTTTTTACACTTTTTTGCCAACAATGTGGATGCTTAGAAATGTTCCGAGGTAAAACTTTTCTTTACGTTTTTCTGCAGTGGGAGCAGAGCAGATGCATTTGTATTTGGTGAATTCTTAGTAACATGAGAAGCTGCAAAAATAACTCTTCTATAATGTTATAAAATGTAGAACCCTTATGGCTTCTTTGGTTATTGTTCTGGAAAACTCTAAAAGGTTCACTGTAGAACCCTCCAATACACTTCTTCCCTGTTAGAAAGGTTTTCCCATGAGGAACCATTTTAGGCAATTTGGAAACTTGATTATCGAATATACCCTTAAAACACCTTTAACGCATTTGTAAGCATATTTCTGCATTATTGGAGCAGCGTCACACTGGTTATTTTCTGATAACCGCACAGCACATGATGTTCTATTCCTTACATAATTGCTGTGCTCCAAAGCATATAACTGGTTGAAGAATCAACTGATGAGACATGCAGAGAGACCCCATTTATGTCTTTTCCACTGCTATTACGTTCTCCTTGACCCAGACGTCTTTAATATAGTCTTGACCCTTTCAGTTTTAAGCTGTAACTTTGTACAGAGCATTAAACACTGTGATGCCTGTCTCTACACCTCTGAAAAGGTCAGAATTTGTTGTCATTGTGCTCTACATAACCTTTTAATTACTCCAAAACCCTTTTTTAAAAAAAATATTTTATTTATTGCCTTACTAGTTGCTTTGCTAAAGTTTTGCATCAACATGGAAGCAAGTACTATAGGTAAAAAAGATAAAAAACAATAGCTTGCATGGCTAGTTCAGACAGACAGATGGAATGCATAAAAGGTGATGTGATGTCTGGCATTTTGGCAGGGGATGTGTAAAAACTTTGGCATAGTGCTATTCCAGAGTGCATGGTTGTACTTACCGCCCTGCCCTGTGGCTGTTTGATCCGTAATTTTTGATCTCTTCCACATCTTTAAATGTCTTTGTAACTCAAGATTTCAGTGCAACTAGATGACAGACATACAGACAGAGAGAGAGTGAGACAGAGAGAGAGAGAGAGAGATTATTGGTTGATTTCCATAGATATCCTTAGTATATAACAATCTCTTTGGCTTCAGTTTCAAAACAACCAATAAAGTGAAGTCCAAATGTCTGAGTGAGTTTGCTAGTGAAAATCCTTCTATTTTGCCTTCTTTTCTAATTTAATATAACAATTTTCATTACAAATTATATTGCTGACAACAACTTGAATGAAACATGCTCTAATAGGAGAGTTTATTCAGAAAATTTTGACCTTTTGTACAAAGCAGTTAACATCAAAATATCTAGCATGCTTACATTTTATTAGGTACTTAGAAATAGTGCAGATTATTATTGATTATTAAATATTCAGGATATTTTACATTTACTTTCATTGTTCAAAATATTTAAAAACTCTAAAAACTTCTGTTTATTTCCAAAAAAAAAAACCAGCTTCAGAAAAGGCAGCTCAGATTTTGTTGTGGGAAGCGTCAAGTGAAATACACACGGACAAAATACAAGAATAATGATGCCCTCAAGTCACATATAACTGAAGTCATTTATATTATGTATTTACAGAAAAAATAACTATAACATAATGAAGACAGTATTACCCACAGAGCCAGATACCCAGTGTGAATGATGGAATGTGACAGTGTAGTACATTATGTTACACAACAGACTTAGTCAGAGGCCTAGTCAGAAACCAGCAGCTCCAGTCATTCATCTCTCCCAACCATACACAAATACACACAAACATGCCACCAGACACAGACACTATGTCTCCTCTTGGCATGTAATGATGACAAGTTTTGAGCATTGACATCTTCTTTATAGTACGTTTGCTGGTAGTATGTACTTACTTGAACATTACTGAAAGCTTATTAGGCTGCAGTACTCAGCTTCTGGAAAAACTCCAACTTTCACAGTCTGTTTTTTGGTTTCTCTTACAGGAGATCATGATCCTGACATAATAGCAGTGTACTTCTCATCATGTTGCACTTGTGTCTGTAAAACCTAAACTTATGGCAGCTATGGAGTCTCTGTATTGGTTTGTTTAGATAAGGGGTGGATAATTACATATGTTTTTCTGGTGAGTGCAATTTCCTAAACTGCGTGTATAATTAAACTAGTATTCAGTGCATGTAAATTTAGATATTTAGAAATGATAAACACCTGATGTGTACTAATCTAAAAAAAAATCCCATTCATGCTTATGTACTGAATAATGATGCATGTCACCTGTATTTGTATCATCTGTATACCACGTGGGAGTGGTAGCTCAGTGGTTAAGACACTTGAATACTGATCAGGAGGTCATGAGTTCAAATCCAAGCACCACCAAGCTGCCACTGTTGGGCCCCTGAGCAAGGCCCTCAACTGCTCAGTTGTATAAATGTGATAAATGTAAGTCACTCTGGATAAGTGTGTCTGCTAAATGCTGTAAATGTATAACTGTAATGTATAACTGTATTTGTTGTAAAATATTCATAATATTTTAAAATAGATTTATGCATTCATACTAGACTTTCATCTGTTTTTTCAGCCCTAATCTAGCTGTATGTCCTGTATGCTTTTTACAGCTATGGCTTCGGTTTCGTGGCTAATGCTGGTACCTGAATGTTGTCCAGCGTCCTTTGACACTCTCAAGTGTCGAGCAGCAGGAAATGTGAGCTGCCTGAGCAGGGGGGAGAGGTATGAGCCATTCCAAATTACACAACATCTCATCTGAGCACCACAGCCTGGCCCAGTTTCACCTGCTTTTACATGAGAAGTAAGTAAACAGCGCATCTGTTTTCATGCCAGATTCGCTTAAAGAGAGTTTGTCTTTATTGTTCAACAACTTAGCTGTACATAGATTGAGGAAGACAGACTGTGCTATTATAGGCTCTTCATCTGCTTCTCTGATAAGATATGTGCAGAAAAGGGGGTGCTTTTGTTGTGGTGAGAAATCAGAGCCACATTTCATAATATAATTACCCATCAGTATGCAGTGCAGCTGTTACCATGGCGCAGTAAAGGCAGTGTGGATGTTAACTTCCATACTAAAGTCAAATGACCTTATAATGTTCTGCTAAATATAATCAGTGCACAGCCTCAGGGTCTTTTGACTATTCGTGTTTAGTTGTTATTGTTGTTTGTTTGTCATTTTTCAAACCTCAGAGGTTAGCTCCAGTTCACTTATTTAATAATTAAAAGTTAATGGTAACAGTTTATATAAAATACACAAAAAAAGGCTATATTTAACACTTAATTAATGCATTCCATTATAATTTTTACATTACCATACATTAACAGCCACCTAAGTCATATACAGTGTATGAGGAACCAAGTTAAGAATGAATCTATTAATCGAGTTGTTCTGTTAAAGATCATTTACATGATGAAGGGTGGATTTGAAAACATTGCAGGTTAACCTGAATTATAGGCTATTATGTTCAGACTTTTTTTTTTCTAAAGCATTTCTAAACTAATCTGTACCACGTGATATAAAGTTTATACACATATAGTTCACATGTTCACCAAGTTTATATTACAATCTTCTAATATGACCGTCATTCACACGTCTAGAGTTATACACAACTCTAAAAAGTAAGGCTATAAGATCAACTTTTATATGCCACTAACTTGTAACACAGTGTACGTCCAAGGACGATCCTCAGGTAAGATTGCCACCAATCCTATTTAATGACATTTACTTTGCATCATGTTGTCTCAGTGCAGTTTGTTAGTTGTGCTGACTTTGAATTGCAAATAGTCCCAAATTACTTAAATAGTCAAAAGTTTGGGTAACTTACACTATAATTTAGATTATCTTTATTAATACTCCAATTAACACTGTTGATAGCCAGGATGAGTTAACAAGATGTTAGTTATTTGTCATTGCTAGTATTAATGGCTATTTATATAATATATGACACAGAGGCTGTTAACATGCAGGATTAATTATTAGGATGTTTGTCATAGGGAGGACTGAGTGTCAAGTCAAGTCTGTGCTGTGCGTGTGTTTATGCCCCAGTGCAATGTGGAAGCACCTTAGGATTTCTGCATGCATTAATTCATTATAAAAGTTAATTAATTATAAAAGTAGCAGTTTTGTATAATGTATACTTAATATATGTTTATTTGTAGTAAATTGTAAACAAGATAATTAATGAATGTAATAATATGCATTTCAATGACCAGTATAGTCCTCACCTCTAGTTTTGTCCCTCTTGTGTCTTAAGCCTACACAACTGCATTTCATGATGTCACAAAATAGAATTGCTACTAGTCTTTGGTGGCAGGGCATACTGTATGTACTTGTTTGTGTGTCATTTTTGTTTTATTTTATTTTACTCATGCAATACTACATACCCACTGGGGCAGTGGCAGCCCAGTAGGTTAGGTGCCCTTTAGCAAGGCCCTTAACCTGCTGCTCAACCCAACCACAGTCCCAAGTCCAGTTAATGGGAGGGTTGCATCAGGAAGGGCATCCGGCGTAAAAACCTGTGCCAGATTAAGACAAGGTGACCCCACAAATGGGAGCAAGCCATTAAAAGGGAAAAAGTGCTATGTTGCTTATTGCTTATTGCGTCACAGTTAAAAGCAGTTTCCTTTTGCAACATTTAATATAATATATATAAAATTTTGACCCATTCCTTTCTGATGGACTTGCAATTTAAAAATTATAAATTTTCAGTAGGATTTATGTCAGGAGATTGATTAGGCCTTGCAATTTTGACAACATATTTAGGATCATTGTCTTGTTGAAATGCCCATTTTCTCCACAGATGCAGTTTCTTGGCGACTGAATATAAATTCTCCTCTAACCTGGTGTGATACATTGCTCCATTCATGATTCCTTTAATGACATGTAATGAGCCAGTACTGTTTTCTGTCAAGTTGTCCCATATCATGATGCTCCCACCTCCATACTTCACTGTGGGTGCTCACTGATCATATGTACAAGTCTTCTTCCTCCAAACATAACAAGCTGAATAATTTTTTATTTTATTATCTCTTTTTGTTTCATCTATCCGGAGTTCCCCATTGTTCTCACTGTTTTCATAGTTCTCACTCATCATATAGACAGACACATTCACACACACACACACACACACACACACTCACACCTAGGGGCAATTTTAATGTCTCTAATTTAACTGAATGTATGCCTTTAGACTGTGTGAGAACCCTGGCCATGTGACCAGGGACCCAAACAAAGGCCCTTCTTGCTGTGAGATGACAGTGCTACCTATTGCCCCACTGGGCCAGGGTGCTTTCTGTGGGGAGTTTGCATGCGCTCCCCGTGTCTGTGTCGATTTCTTTCCATAGTCCTAAGACATCTTTTCTCCTGTGGGTGCCCTATCTGTCATGGACTCACACATGTAACTAAGTGCAATAACTGGCAGCACATCAAATTGCATAATACATGACAAAGGCATTTCAGACCCCTCCCACTTTACCATACCATCTCCTGGGACACATTATGATCTATTGCACTTATCTATAGTTAGCTATCACCCCATCACCCTCTTCTGTGACTTCATACCAGCTGACCAGCTCTCAGATTCCACACCGCGAAACATGAACTGAGAACTTGAACTTTGCTGTCCAGGACGTAAATGATTTTATGCGTGACCCCCAGATGAACTGCAACCTGAACAATCTGTTTAAACATGCATTCTGAGCTCTACAGATCACCTACGACTTTTAGTGGTTAGTTAGAGGTGAGATTCATAAATCTAATGAGATTCGTAAACTCCACACAGCTATGGGTAAAGCAATGCATGATTGAGAATGCTGTCTTCACTTAAACACTGTATTCAAGGTCACTTGAGGTTCTCTACAGTTCATCTTGTAAATGGTCCATAGTTACTAAATTCATTCAAACTGCAGACATACATCCAAAAAGGGCATTAGAGAAAATAAAGCTCATCCACCTGCCCTGAATTCTTAATGAATTAATTAATTAATACTTTTTTCTTTAAAAAGCCTAGAGCCACACAAAGGTAGGTTATCCTGCTTAATCATTTCTCCTTCTTAATCATAATTAGACTATCACTAATCTTCCAGTGAAAGGATAGAGGAAACAGGTCCTACCCGTTCTCTGTCCTGTGTGCTGTCCTCCCAGGTTCACAATGCAATGTTCTATGCTCCCCTGATATTTCTGTACCTCTGAGTTTTGTAGGTAATAAATTCTTTGAGCAATGTCTGTGTGTGTGTGTGTGTTGTCCCTTGTCCCCTGCACTCAACCTTGGCTTCACCAACAAACGTCTCCTCCCTTTGTAGATGTTCAAGAAAAGAGCATCTGAGTGAGTAAAGGGGTGTGAGTGTGTATCCTGACTGGTGGGTCAGTAAGACATTTTTATCAGCCCCCCTCCCTGTTGGCACATCATAATACTGAACAAATTTAGAGACGATCCAGCTGACTGTAACGCTGGCACAGAGACTTAGACATAAAACCTAATTAAGCTGCTGTACAAAGTAAGGCTACAGTGAGTACAATAATATATATGTAATTGTTCCTGAGCTAAGCTTAGGAAAAGCTCTAAAACATGGATACTTACACATATACAAAGGTTTCAGTTTCTGTAAATGAGGAAAATCATGTCGAGAGTGAGGAAGGGGGAAAAAAATGAACACAATATCTTTTAGCCCATCATACTGATATCTGATCATGAGACAAATTATACAACACTGTGCAAATGTTCTAGATACATAAAAAGAAGCGCTGAAAAGCAAAAATGCCTTCAACGAATTGGGGAAAACAATCTATAAAAAGCAGCAAATAGTAGTAAACTTCACAAAGTAAATATTTGGTGTGACAAGCTTTAGCTTTTTAAAAATGCATCAGTTGTCTCAGGTACAGTTTGTAGTTTTAGAAGGAAATTGGCTGTTAAGATTTTCAAAGCATCTTGGAGAATCTGTCAGAGTTCCTGTGTAGATTGTTGTCTGCTTCTGTTTGTGCAGATAATACCTGCCAGCTTTCAATTTTTTATGTCTGAAAAGTGGTCCATTACTGACATACAAACATTTTTCTTTAACATGTAATTTATTTGGACAAGAATTGCTGGAAATCTAAAATGATTTTGTTTGTTTCTTTCAGAAGTCATAAAATAAATATTTGAAATGAAATATTTTAAAGGGTCCCAAAGGGTTGCACAGCCCTGTAGGATATATACATACATATATATATATGAGACAAATTTTTCTCCATAAAATCCAGTATATCCTCCCAATGAGAATAACTGTATGAGTCATATTTGCATTACTAAGACCGGTATGAACCTAACTGAAGCGGACAGTGACATTTACATGGCCTGAGATGGATATCCTAGCACCTATAATAACCCTGACCTTCAGAAGTCATGAGAAGATGTGAGAAAATTTGGCTAATCCTTCTGGACAAAGGTCAGTGGATTATGATGTTCATTATAGATTGTCACACTGGACTATCGACAGATCATGGTCTTTAGATGGAAGTGGATTGTCAGCTCTGTGCAGCAGGTACTTTTACAATAGAGAAAATCCTGTAACCATGTGGACAGTGGGGGTCTTTTACTGTGTTTACATTGAACAATTCAATCAAAAGCTACAATTAACTTACAGGTAATATCTATATTAGCTATATTACAGGTGTCCCCAAATATATAGGCACCTATAGGCACATAATTTTACCCAAGTTAAAGATAACTGTTGTAAAATGGATGACTTGTATTAGCTGCAGTGCGGCTACTATTGACTAACAAGGCATTAAACTTGACAATGTAATAGATGTTAAAACTGAAGTTCATGAGAATACCTTTCCGGTGTCCATGGTGTCTATTTTCAATGGTATGCTCTTTGTTCACCAGTTTGCAACTTTCCATTTATATCTGACAATGTCGAGCAGCAGAACAGAGCAAGATGTCCTGGTAGTAAATTAAATGACATTGAGTAAGTTATAGCACTCAAATCACATAACATCACCAAGGTTGTCTGCTGTCTATCATAGTCAGGATCACCTTATCTCATACATTATACCTACCTGATGTAATCTACTTATGCACTTGATACATTATTTAAGACATAAGATTTACATTTGCGCATGCTTATTTATCTATTTATCTTCTCCATTATGCACAAAAGTTATACAAACTCCATTTCCAGAAAAGTTGGGACACTTTCATGAAATGCAATACAAAATGAAATCTGTAATTTGTTAATTCACTAGAAGCTTTATTTAACAGACAAAAAAACAAAGAAAGGATTTTTAGTGTTTTTAATCATGAACTTAATTATGTTTGTTAACACACTCAAAAAAGTTGGGACAGGCAGGATGGGCAGGTTACATCACCTTTTTTTAATGATACTTTTTATTTATTTGGGACTTGAAGATACTAAATGATGGAATTTTTGCCTTTTCTTGCTGTGTACAAGACTTGAGCTGCTCAATAGCCCATGGTCACTGTGGTCTGATTCTACTCTTTATGATGCGGCATACATTTTCAATAAGAGGGATCGACGGTTATGCATATTCAGCTGCGGTTTCCACCTTCACACAGCAAGATTTCCTGACTTTGATGTTTTCATGGCATAATGGACTGTAGATGGTGAAAAACCACAATTCTTTGTGGTCTTGCAGTGACAAACATTATATTTGCTTAATTTTCATCATTGAAAACACTATATATATATATATATATATATATATATATATACAGTGCCTCAAAGTAGTATTCAACCCCCTGCACAATTT
>JAOUQY010000019.1:11276555-11290308 GCA_028566355.1 Doras micropoeus
TAAAGCTGACTGAGAAAATGCCAAGATGTGCAAAGCTGTCAACTAAGCAAGAGGTGCCTACTTTAAAGAATCTAAAAGATAAAAAATATATTCTGGTTTGTTTAACACTTTTTTGCTTACAAAATATTTGTGTTTTTCTTCATAGTTTGGATGGCTTTAGTATTAATCTACAATGCAGAACATTGTGTTTGAGACTGTACAACCTCATACTTGTTTATTTCTGCTCTGAAAGACAGTGGAGAAAGAAGTCTTTTACACTTTTCTAAAATTGAAGATTTTCCCCTTAAAGTTACAGCTTGTTTTCACTTAGAAGGCCCTGACACTGGATTCTCCTTACAAAAAATGCAAAATAAATGGTACCACGGATTGCACATTTTTATTCAAGCATCTTCATATATGTCTCATTCTACGTTGTTACTACAGAAATAGTAACTTATTACAACAAACACATTAATATAAACCTGTAATTTCATTAGTGAAATATTGTGAAGGAAATCACATTCATTTACTTATGGTGCAAATAAATTGCTGAGCAAAACGTTCGGTGAACCTTAACTGTATTCAACATTTTATATAGGCATTTTATATAACATGCGCCAGCCCAATTATAACATGGTACACAAACAGAAGGTGGTCTGCTATGTTAATAGTCAGGAAGTTGGATCGGATAATATACATAGTTTTTATTTTTTTGTTGGTACTTCTGCAAATTTCTGGTATGACCTTGGCTTTTATGCAGCACCGTGGGCAAAAAAAGACAGGGTTTAAATTGGAGTAGTGAGGGTAGATGGAGGATTTAAACAACCTTGATTTAAATGTGTTTTTCCTGTTCATCTAGGCTGCAGAGATGTTCCAGGTGGATGAACAGAACCAAGGCAATACTCTTTTGTCTGTAGCCCCACTGCCTCTTCAGGAACCAGTAGAAAAGCCCACCAGTAACGGCGAGTCCTTAGATTCACCCCCCACTAATGGTCACTCAGCTACCCAAGCACCAGTAGCTGATTCTGAAATGTAAACGCTGGCTCCGGTGTGTGAGGAAGGATGGAAGGTTAACACCCACCTCTATTTACACAATTCCAACCCCCCTATAAAAAGGATCTTAATGAAGCTATCGGTAATGAGGACCGTACTGAAGACACAGCAGCAATAACTGCAAGGGTGATAATGATGCTTTACCTTGTACTGTGAAAACACTGACCACTGGTTAAACCAGCCATTTCCTGAGCCAAAGATAAGCTCAGCATCCAATGCTGCCAGTGTTAGTGTAAGGAAAATGCTATAAAATTAAACATTTTCCAATTCTTACTATTACTAGCTTTGATGTATCGTATTACCTCTCTTGTGCAAGCAGTCCTATACTGAATTGTAGTGCTCTCTTACATGCTTGTGTTGAGCAGGATGAAAAATCTTGGATGCTCTACATACCCATGGCTTAATCAAATCTTTTATATTGGATGTGTGTTATTAGTTCTAAACACAGTGAGAAATAATGTGGTCTTTAAACGCATATAGTGAAGCAGTGTAGTCACTGAAAGTAAAGTTTTATAAGGGTTCAAATTAATCGCTTCCTAAACGCTTCCTAATTTGACTCTATTCTGAAAGGGAACCAATTTCTACACAGAACCTTTGCAGTTTCCCAAAGAGGGACATGACCCTTTAAACCCTTCATTTCAATTTTCTGTGACTGTATTGAAATTTTGAATATATGTTGGGTGTCACATTTGAGCTTATCAAGCCATTTAACCAAACCAAACCTTGCTAAGATGACAATACACGCTCTTTAGGTCAGCACAGCATAGACTCTGAGAGGCTTTGGTTCATTGTCTTCTTCTTTTTCGGTTAACAAGCTTTACTTGCACATATTCTAATGCAGAATGAAAGGATGCAATTTCAGGAAGACGTTCAGGCACAAACTGAAGGTGGCAGTCCCTAAAATGAAAACTAATTCCTCAGCAGCTCATCGCCAGCTGGCGTGAGGGAGATATAGCAAGGAACCGGATCACTCAATTCATTGCATTTTACATATGATAATTCATTTCCTAGCCATCTGTTAGCAGTGGGAGGGGTTTCTCTTGTTGTAGTAGCTTGAAGACATTTAGTTCAGAATTTTAGATATTTTTAGTGTAATCTTTGTTTTCAGAGAAAAAAAAATGCTTTACTTTAAACCAAATAAGGACATTGTGAAAGGCAGACTTTAGCAGCCAAGCAGTCAGGTATTTGTCTTCTTCTTTTTTTTTTTCAAGTGATGTATTTTTGTACGTTATCTCTTTATATTGCATATGTTTGTGTGATTGTTATGGTTGCTGCATTATGCATTAAACCTTAGCTATATTTCATGGAACAAATGATTTTGCAAGTATGTCTTCTTTTGTGTGTGTGTGTGTGTGTGTGTGTGTGTGTGTATACGCACTACCAACAACCAGCTCAGAAGAAAGCAGGTCAAAAGACCCACATTTACAAGTATAAACATTGTTTCAGTTGGGATCTTGGCCACCAGACTCTGAGTAATAGCAGTGCCTTGGCATAAGAGCCACAGCTGTGATGTGAAGGACTCGGGAGATTAGAGCTGAGGCAACTGTTCTCACTAAAAACCATTACAGAACGGCTCAGCTTTATGTGTCCTGAAGTAAGCCATGAATAATGAATTGTTCTGTTTGTACAGCATCATTGGTGTCACTGACATTATTTACTGAACTGCAATAAACACGAGTCCTGAAGAAACACAATCATGGGAGACGTTACTCTGTGCTGTGGATGAATTAGAATTCTATTCATCTGCCAAAAGAGAATCAAAACAAGCTTCTGTTGTCATCATGCAGAGATGATGTTCTCCAAACAGTCAGTGTGTGTGTTTCATTTGTTTCTTTCATTGTTTGCTTTAACAGTGTTTTAATTATTCACTTCATTGCACACACAATGTTCTCTTTAAGGAACCACGTTCATGCTGTCGTTCAAGTGTGAGGTTTCTTTTATGTAACAGACTTATTAAATATTTTAATTACAACATGTCAGTGGTATTTCTTACCCTACGCTCTACACTAGCAGATGACAAACTGCTCGTGTCACTTGTAGTTAGTCTGTTGTGGACATGGGGCTACCATTACTACTGTCCAGACCTTTTGCTTTGTTGGTTGGTTTGTTTGTTTTGTTCAGATGAGAAACAGTAGTAACCAAATGGTATATATGATTTATACAAACTGCTGCTGTTTAAAATGCTTTTGAGGTTTATTTTACATGTTAGGTGCAGATTAGCAAAGTAAGCTAACTGTATTAGATACATACACTCACCAGAGGCACCAACAATCTACTTCCTTCCAAGTTTGATTTTTCTTTGCAATGTCTCTGTATGCATTTAAGTTGAGGTTGTGTATATGATGAAATCATCAAATCAATAAGATAAAATCATGGTTAAAATTTATGCATTTAAATTTAGGCATTAAAAAAAGTATAATAGGAACTACTGAACTAACATTTTGAGTTAAATAGGAACTACTGAACTAAAATTGTGAGTTAAATAGGAACTACTGAACTAAAATTGCGAGTTAAATAGGAACTACTGAACTAAAATTGTGAGTTAAGTAGTAACTACTGAACTAAAATTGTGAGTTAAATAGGAACTACTGAACTAAAATGTGAGTAAAATAGTAACTACCAAACTAAAATTGTGAGGTAAATAGGAACTACTCAACTAAAATTAAGTTAAAGAGGAACTACTGAACTAAAATGGTGAGGGAACTGAAAAACACCAGACCACCACCATAGTCCCAAGGTTGTTGTATAACTGATTAGGCAGGAGTGAGAAACCCTCAGTTCAAATCATGGTTCTGTGTTGAACACTGCCATAATGAATGGTCATCTGTCGCTTTGTGAATGTAGGATTATACAGGCAACAGGGCATCGTATTTCCTAGTATTCTTTATATGACTATAGAAGGGATATTCAGGTCATAGGTGATTTAAATGATGACACCATATTTAAAGAGTTATGACATAATTGCACAGTTGATTGTAGCTGCAAGCATTAATTAAGAGGGCCAACCCCTTAGAGATGAATGAACAGCTTTCCCACACAACTATACTGAATTTAAAGGGAAAATGTCAAGCTATTGCTGAGATACTGCCTCACTTCCTGTTTCCAGTCCTATGTTGCCAAATTACATCAAAGTTACACCAAAATTACATGTTTGTTAACAATAAGTCATGCATTAGGTCATTTCTAAACATACATTGCAATTTTGATGTCAAGCCATAAAAGCACTGCTGACATGCCCTCATGTCCTCATTGATGCTTTGCAAAACTGTTTGTATTTTATGAACAACAAACACATCCTGCATTTTCAAAATCCGAGAACATTTTGTTCTGGTGGGTCTCGTGATGCTGTGCTCCAAATTTCATAGTGATTGGACAAACCTTTTAGGAGAAGAAAAAAGTTTTTATGAAACTTTTGTTCAAAATGGAGAAAAAAGCTTGACAGATGTTGTCTTGGCATCCAGCGATCAGAAGTTCAAATCCGAGGCCAGGAGAAAAGCAAAATTGTCAGTGTACTGTGGGGGTGGCGTGGCGTACATGCTCTACTCTGTCAGTGACACCAACACTTGGCAATCATGGGCATCTGTGAGTTCATGTGTGTAATAAAGTATCTTCCTCCGAGTGTTTTACGCTGGCCTGTGGAGCAGCGTGAGCAGAAGTTGCGCTTGGCTGGCTTCACATGTCTGATGAAGCACCTGCCAGCCTTCATTCTCTCTGGTAGCTGTCGTTTGGCAGGGCAGAGCTGGCTGACTGGAGCGAATTGGCAGGCGACCAAATTAGGCAGCAAAACGGGGAGAAATCTAAAGCAAAGGGAGAGTCTTATTTGAATGTTTTTCATTTGTGAATTACAGTACCACCTAGCAGGTACTGGGGACAAAACACAAAACGGCCCAGAGGTTAGTTGTAGCACTTGCTACAAAGGTCTAATAAATTATTGTGAAAGTTACTTCAATACAATTCTGTGTTATTCAGCATATACATGTCTATGTTATTAAATAACAAATTCTAAACAAACTGCATAATGTAATACTAACAGGTCAACACAGTTCTACTCTTCATCAGAAACATGACAAGCATAGCAATCCAATTCACCTAACTTGCATGTCTTTGGACTGTGGGAGGAAACCGGAGTATCCGGAGTAAACCCACACAGACAGCTCCAGCTGGCTGTCACTAACAAACTAAACTACAGAACTTGTCTTTCATTTGTAATCCAGGGATTGGCTATAGCATGCGCTAGCTAACAAGCCAGCAATGTCTTACATTATTACAGATGATAGCACATACAATCCTTAACTGTCTCTTTACAGCTCTCACTCTGTGGCCAGGAGGCCAGCGTTCTCTGTCCTGTGCTGATGCTGAGCATTTATACCACGGGTACTCCTCCATCAATCAGCATGGGATTAGGGGAAGGCGGCTCATCCAGCATGAACTGGCACACGAACCAGCAATTCTGCCTCCCTCCCAGAATCAGAATCACAATCAGAGTGCTCCCATTTGTAATTCTTTTATGGGTGAATAAAAATAACTCATTATTAATAAATAATAATTCTTGCCAAATCGAAACAAAACAAATACAAACAAAACACATCACACTGTTGAAAATGAAATCACAAGGATGCTGTGAGCAGTAATTATTCAGGGGGGACGTTTTACCCCTCTCCAAACTTTGAGGGGCACATGCCCTCCAAACCTACACCTATGCAATCATGTGATCAGTGCAGTAAGTGGACCGTGACAGATGACGTCATTACATCACGATCAGTAGAACTAAGACACGGGGATAAATTCCAGCTGGAAAGAGATAATGTCATGGACCCTTTGGACTCTGAGTGACACCTGGTGTCCCAACCTGTTTCCTGCACCTGTTTATTGGGACACTGTCTCTTTAAGACTCTGTACCTCATTAGCTGCCTGTGATTGGATGCACCTGTATCTTGTTCCTAATTACTTCCTGGTTGCCTATATAAGCCCCTCATTCCTTGCCTGTTCATTGTTATGTAACGGCTCCTGTTTTGTTATGGTTTTGCATAGTTTCTGCTTCTGTTTGTAAGGGCTACTGTATCATTTTGGCTTCTGTTTTGTTTTCTGTTTTTGTTCCTGCTCGCTCTGTTTGTTCTGTTTGTTTTTGGCTTTTTTTGTTCTGTTTATGGTTTGCCTTTTACTCTGCAGCCCCCATACTGCTAGATTTTGTTTTTCCTCCTTAGTTCAGCTTTATTTGAGTTTACCACGGCTTCCTCTAGCTACTTTTTGGGGTCCATGTATGACTCAGATTCAGCTGATGATTACTATGTGGAACATGATCTGGAGCTTTTGGATCTACCCTACAATAAAGACTTTCACAAGTCTCTGTCTGGTCTGGCTCCCGTTTAACAATGAAACCACCACCAGCAAACCTCTGGCGCCTTTCTGCTCCACGTTACCGCTCTACCAGACATTCTTCCCACGATGTCTGCGCCCCGCTCCCCTTACAGATAAGATACAAACCGTTTGGGAGATCACCAACAGACGACTTGAGGAGAAGAAAGATGAGGAACAGTGACAGAGAAATGAACAAAGCTGTAAAGAAGCATCAAAGTGAAATCAGGGTTTACCACAAGAAGTGTAAACCCCTGCTGTATCAACCACAGGACAGAACTGCAAAGCTCAAGACAAAGGAAACGGTCACCACCAAATTCCTGAAGTATGACCAACTCTGAGCTGGTGAGCACAAATTCCAAGATCTTTCTCCCAGTCCCACTTCCACCCAAGCCTAAACACACTTCATCTGGTGAGTTTAAACAGCAAGCAGAAGAGATTCTTAATGCAATCCTATCACCAAGGACACGGATGAAGAATAATCCGCCGCGTACAGCAGGTGTCCAGCATGCCATCTCCCCCGAAAGACGTTATTCATCTGCAAGAAGAACCGGATCTCAAACTGCAGCAGAGACAGACTAAACGTACAGGCATCTGCCCTGTCCGCAAAGAGCTTTACACCCAATGCTTTGATGAGTTAATCAGACAAGTTACTCTCGACTGTGCTGAGAGAGGAGTGCTGCTTGGACAAGTGAGAGATGAGCTTCTCATGACTATCGCTACGTTGAGAGCATTGCAGCCTTGAGCATAAGAAAAGCTATGCAGGCCAAACAAGGTACCTCAGCCATGGAGAAAATCATTGCAGTCTTGAAGAATGAGAAGAGGGAACTGGAAAGACAATTGAATGAGCAGATGGCCAAATGTGAGGCAATTAAGATACTAGAAAATGAACAGCAACAGATCCAAGAGCAAGAGTACAATGAGGACATCCAGTTTCTCACGAGAATGAACCAGCAACTGCAGGCTCAGCTGAATGCAATCATTGGGCTAAAGAAATAAAGTTGCTTCAGATTATTTCAATGTAAAATCTGGCTTCAACTGGAGGAAAAAAAGGAGGAGCACGATGAACTGTACCAGATGTTCACCAAGGCCATTCTGCAGGTGCAGCAGCAGTAGCACTGTAATGTCTAATAAAACAGATTAAAATCAACTTAAACTTTGTTTAAAAACACTTTGTGTTTTAGTTTTAAGCTTTAAATATGTAAAGTTAAAAACAAAATCTAAATACAGTATTTAATCCAGTTTTTGTAGAATTACAGTACAAGGCTTAAATAGGGCGGCACAATGGCTCGGTGGGTAGCACAGTCACGTCACAGCAAGAAGGTCTTGGGTTCAATATCAATAATTACCACTGACTATAACTAAAAACAGAAATGAAACAAAGTGGGTTTTACTTAGACTTTGTTTGTATATTTCAACTTCTGTTGCTGTTTGATTAAAGTGAAATTCTGAACACTTTGTATACAGGATACAGACATGCATATTTAATGACCAGGCTCATTTCCACTGAAAAGAGAAATACGACATTTCAGTTTCATTTGTCCCTTTCAGGAGATGCATGTAATAACCCTCCTCCAGGGAAATCACCAATATAACAAATCCATATGCAATTCAGAGCAGAACATTTCACTGCACATGGAAAGTTTTTTGATGGACATAAATGTTTGTGAATTTGTGAGTGTATAATTTAGCCATCTAGCTTATAAATGCATGCATGTCTGTATGTTTTTTCCTGCTTTAAAGACTAATAAAGTAATTTTGCCTATAGAACTTTCAGTTTAAACCTGATCTCAGGCATGAAAGAAGAGGCTATTCAATCTTCAGTAACCAATTTATCATGATCAGGGTCGCTGTGGATCCAAAACATGAACGTGGCAAAAACAGTTTCATTAGGCAGTCAGAAACATTGACCCGCAGGGAAGCTCAGCCAGAAGGCTCTACAAATAAGGAGGAGAAGCCAATGGGAAGCTCTCCTCCCAATTAGAGCCAGGTGTACACAACCTGGCTGAGTGCCCTGCGGGAAGGAAACATCACCTATCTGCCGGTAGCCATGGTGGTACTAGGGTGGCCCCTGGTGGCCACTGACGTAACAGAGCCCCCCCCCAAGGGGCTACCTCCGGGAGCCCTCCTTCTTCCACTGGGCCTGCCGGGACTGCGAGGATTTGTTTGTTGGTTTGTTGGGGAAAGGCTGGTGGAAATCACTCTTTAGCAGGGGGTCCAGAATGTCCCTCGCCATGACCCAACTGTTCTCCTCTTCCCATGCCATGAGGTATTCAATCTGTCCTCTTCGGCGCCTGGAGTTGAGTATCTCGCGGTCCGTGTAGGTGGCCTCACCCTCAACCTACACTGGTCCTGGTGCACGGGGGCCCTCCCCCATGTCAGAAAGGGGCCCCTCCTTGACAGGCTTTAGCTGGCTGACATGGAACACAGGGTGGATACGACAGTGAAGGGGAAGTTGCACTCGATAAGTAACTTCATTGATCTGTCTGAGGATAGGGAAGGGACCCCAATAGCGGGGAGCCAGCTTCTTCTTACCGAGCGTCGGAGGGAGGGTCTTGGTGGCTATCCATACCTTGGCGCCGGGGCGGTAACGTGGCGTCTCCGCCCGACGTCGGTCGGCCTGACGCTTCATCTGGCGAATTGCTTTACCCAGATTCTGGTTTGTGAGAGCCCAGACTCGCTTGCACTTCCTGAACCAGGCATCGACACTGGGAGTGTCGGTGACGGATGCATCCCAAGGATACAATGGAGGTTGGAAGCCTAGGACACACTGAAAGGGGCTAAGGTTAGTAGCGGAGTGTTTCAGTGAATTCTGGGCATATTCCACCCAGGGCAAGTACCTTACCCAGTCCTGAGGGCGCTGGTGGCAAAGCATTCTCAGGAATTTTAACAGTTCTTGATTTACCCTTTCAGCTTGTTCATTGGCCCGGGGATGGTATCGGAGGTGAGGCTCACCGTGACCCTGAGCTTGTTCATGAAGTTGTTCCAAACTCTGGAGGTGAACTGGGGTCCACAGTCGCTGACGATGTCCTCTGGGATTCCAAAGTATGCGGTCAAACAGGACCTCCGTGGTGTCTAGAGCTGTGGGCAAACTAGGCAGGGCTATGAACTGTACCGACTTTGAGAACCGGTCTACCAACACTAGGATGACTGTGTTACCTTGTGCAGGCGGCAGATTGGTCACGAAGTCGATGGCGACATGGGACCAAGGCCGTTCTGGAGTAGGTAGAGGCACTAGTTTGCCCGCCGGCAAGGACCTGGGAACCTTAACTTGGGCACACACAGAACATGAACTCACAAAGTCATTGACATCCTTACTCATGGTTGCCCACCAGTACTTGCCGGTCAGGAGATCCAGGGTCCTCTAGGTCCCGGGGTGTCCGACTCCAGGCGCCACGTAAGCCCAGGTGATCAGGCGAGTCCGGAAGGTTGGACGTACAGGAGACCGGGAGGGCATTGGCTGGAGCCTCGGGGCGGCTGTCGGGAACGGATGAGCTGGTCGAGATCCCAAGTGATTCTGTGGAGAAACTTTTGAGTAGGGATTATGGGTTGTACAACAAAGTCGGTTTCTTTATCGTGAATGCGTGAAAGAGCATCAGCCTTGCCGTTCTTCGACCCGGGGCAATAGGACAGGACAAAGTTGAACCAGGTAAAGAACATCGCCCACCGGGCCTGTCTGGGGTTCAAGCGCCTGGCCGCCTTGAGATACTCCAGGTTCTTGTGATCGGTATAAATGAAGAATGGGTGTGTGGCACCCTCCAGCCAATGTCTCCACTCTTCCAGAGCCAGCTTAACTGCCAAGAGTTCTCAGTCCCCCGCATCATAATTGCGTTCTGCCTTGGTCATCTTTCGTGAGAAGAATGCCACCGGGTGCAACTTTGCAAGTGTGCCGTGTCGCTGGGAAAGGATGGCCCCCACTCCTACATTTGAGGTGTCCACCTCCACTACAAAGGGCAGTTCCGGATCGGGCTGTTTTAGGACTGGAGCCGACTTGAAGGCTTTCTTTAGGGTAGAGAAGGCGGCCTGTGCCGCGGGAGTCCAACAAAAACTCTTGGGGTTACCTTTCAGCAGATCGGTGAGGGGACTGGTGACGATGCTGAAATAGTGTATGAATCGGCAGTAGAAATTGGCGAAGCCCAGGAATCGCTGTGGGTCCCTAGGAGTCTTCGGGACTTCCCAATTTTCTACCGCCATGACCTTGCCTAGATCCATGGCAACCACCTCTGGTCCTATGTGATAGCCCAAAAATTCCACCCATTCCTGGTGGAACTGGCACTTCTCTCCTTTAACAAATAGTTGGTGCTCTAGTAATCGCTGGAGCACCTTGGTTACATGGCACACGTGAGACTTGAAGTCCGGAGAGAAAACCAAGATGTCATCAATATAGGCCACCACATAGCACCCCAGCATGTCTCGCAGCACCTCATTGATGAAGTGCTGGAACACGCTCGGGGCCGCAGCTAGTCCGTATGGCATGACTAGGTACTCAAAGTGACCAGAGGTGGTACTGAAGGCCGTCTTCCATTCGTCGCCCTTCTGGATCCTCACCAGATTGTAGGCGCTTCTCATATCCAGCTTGGTGAATACCTTGGCCTCACATAGTTGCTCGAGGGTGGAGGGCACGAGTGGCAAGGGATAGGGGTAGCGCACGGTCACTTTGTTAAGGCCCCTGTAGTCTATGCAGGGCCGCAGGCCTCAGCCTTTCTTCTCCACAAAAAAGAATCCAGCTGAGGCAGAGGAGCTGAAATGGTGGATATAGCCTGCAGCGAGAGCCTCACCGATGTACTCCTCCATTGCCTTTCTCTCAGGCAGGGACAAGGTGTAGATCTTCTGGTGAGGAGGGGTACATCCCGGAAGCAGATCTATCTTGCACTCGTACTCCCGGTGTGGTGGCAGTCCCTCGGCCCTTTTACAGCTGAACACTTCCCTTAGATGGGCGTAGCACTCGGGAATATCGCCTGCATGCTCGGTGGGCGGGCTCTCAATGGTGGTTGACTGAAGGGGCTTGGAGTGCATGCCCAAACAATGCTCAAATCAGTAGCTGGACCAGGCCTGGATCTCACAATGGCTCCAGGAGATCAGCGTGTCATGACGGCTCGTCCATGGCGGGCCCAGGACGATCGGGTAGTTTGGGGAGCTGGTGACTAGTAGCTCGATGGTCTCTTGGTGCAGAACTCCAACTGTCAGCTGAAGACGCGGTGTGCTGTGGGTGACGCAGCTGCTGCCGATGGGTCCTCCGTCAATCGCCTTCAGCCGAAGTTGGTGCTGCAGCTTAAAGGCAGGGATACCAAGCTCCGTCAGCGCAGTCTGGTTGATAAAGCTCCCCACAGCTCCCGAATTTATGAGGGCTGGAAGAAAGAAAGTTTCTTTTGAGTAGTTTATCTGGACTATCACGGTGAAATCAGAGGGAGTAAGTGAGGGAGAACGACTCACAGAATCCGCATGCGTGACGCCGGTGGCTCAGTAGAAGCACAGGTTCTCCTTGGCCCGTCTCTGTCTCTCCTCCCTCGAGAGGCGTGCTGGACCCACTACCATGGGCTCAGGGTTGGTGAGGCTGGGCTGGGATGGCGAATCTTTGGGGCGTGTGCGCAGCAGGTGGTCGAGGCGGATGGCTGTCATGATAAGCGAGTCCAATGACATGAGGTCGTCTCGGCAAGCCAGTTCGCGTAACACAGCGGGCGATAGACCTCTGCGAAAAGCCGCTTTAAGAGCCGGTTCGTTCTACCCTCTGGCGGCGACCACAGTCCTAAACACCAGCGCATACTCCGTTACACAGCGCTCCCCCTGCAACATAGTTAGAAGTGCCTCGCCGGTCTCCTGGCCTTCGGCAGGGTGATTAAACACGCTCTTAAACTGTGTGACGAAACTTTGATAGGAGCGAAATTGCTCACCTGCGTTAGTCCAGACTGCTGTGGCCCACTCGAGTACATTGCCACTCAGCACGCTAATCACCAGGGTGACCTTCTGCTCGTCTGACAGTCTCCCTTGGGCGGTGAAAAAAAGTTCGCATTGTAGGAGAAAACCCATGCACTGGGCGGGTGAGACACTGTATCGCTGTATCGGGGAGCGTGATGGGAAGGGGTCAATTTGCGGTGCTTTCCCGAGCTGCGCGCGCCTCCAGCTCATGGATCCTGGCATGAGCTTCCACCGTAAACAAGCTCTTTCTGCAGTCGGTGCACGTCCGCTGCTTCCATACTTTTTGGGGGTCAATCTGTAAGGACCCAGTCTTGGACACAGACTTAGGAAGCAATTGCAGTTTATTAAACAGAACTTAGAAGACTGCACAGAGTGGGGAGAAAACCAAACCAATAAACAAAACACAATCACAATACAAAACTGAAGGAGTGAGTCCGCGTTGAAAGAATAGCTCCACCACTCTGGCCCAAACTCTGAAAGCAAAGAACAAGACGTGACCTTAGAAGGCAAATGAGGAGCAAAAACATGAACTTGTTTCACTAGGCAGTCAGAAACATTGACCCACAGGGAAGCTCAGCCAGAAGGCTCTACAAATAGGGAGGAGAAGCCAATGGGAAGCTCTCCTCCCAATTAGAGCCAGGTGTACACAATCTGGCGGAGTGCCCTGCGGGAAGGAAACATCACCTATCTGCCGGTAGCCATGGTGGTACTAGGGAGGCCCCTGGTGGCCGCTGATGTAACAATTTGTAGCGTTAGACATCTACATCTAGTTGGGAAATCAAAATTCCTAATAAATTGCAACATTAACAGATATGACAGCATGAATGAGCGCTAACATAAGACCACCACAGTGATCATTATACTTACTGACATTTGAGAGATTCGTTTAAAAATAAGCTGCTGCTAGTTATGCTTTGCACATGTACTTACACACTGGTTTCTTGGTGAAGGAGGCACTAATTTATGATCAGAAACTAAAATCATATTGACTTGAGGCACATTTGGTATTTGGGCACTTATATGACAACATAGGAACTGGAGTGCAGAAAAATGGCAGCTGGTGGACTATGGACTGATGAGTCAAAAATTGAAATATTTGGCTGTAGCAGAAAGCAGTTGTCTGCCGAAGGGCTGGAGAGCGGTACAATAATGAGTGTCTGCAGGAAAGAGTGAAGCATGGTAGGTTCCTTGCAAGTTTGGGGCTACATTTCTGCAAAGATTTGGTCAGGATTAATGGTGTCCTCAATGCTGAGAAATACCATCAGGTAAATATGCAGTACCATCAGGGAGGCGTATGATTGGCCCCAAATTTATTCTGCAGCATTATTATTTTCACAACTGCCTAAAACTTTTGCACAGTACTGTATATACAGGGGTTGGACAATGAAACTGAAACACCTGTCATTTTAGACCACAATAATTTATTAGTATGGTATAGGGCCTCCTTTTG
>JAOUQY010000019.1:11337385-11352468 GCA_028566355.1 Doras micropoeus
CTTCAGTTGAACTGTTATTGAAGAGCCCATCAGTCTGAAAGAAAGGAGTGAAAATAAAGACTAAGAAACATACGATATATATACTGTAAATATAAATAAGGTGTACAATTACATCTATGAGGTTGGACATCCCTTAAGCACTGTTGGATCACAAGTAAGGAAGCAGAATCAACATCACCACCCAAGCACTACCTAGACACTCTAAACTCAGCACCGAAACAAGACAGAGACTGATGTGTTACTTTTCAGTCGTTCATACGTTACAGTTGTAACACTGGGTTTAATGGATGGTGCTTTTGTTATGATGCATAATCTTAAGCATGTCAGCAATTTTTGGTTTTAATTGTCAGTGGTATCATAGCCGCACAGGCCAGATGATATTTGAGTTTCCAGTTTACAGGTCATTTCTGCTCTATTGGTCTCCCAGAGAATCAATTAAATATGAATAGATGTGTATCTTCTATCACCAGCAGCTCAGCTTTTACATCTGTTTTGTCTTTACATAAATACTGTCATATCGTGTATACCAATGTGAAGTGAAATGTCAGGATGGTATGATGGTATGAAAAAATAGAAAGCGATCAAGTCTGATATACTGGCTAAAGTGCTATGCTTTGTTCATTGTATATGCTTATGCTTTAGGTACTTATGCTTATGGATGTTGTACTCTTGTTCTTGGATTTTGCCTTGTCTAGTCTGTTTGTTGCTCACCTCACCCTTTTTTTTGGATTTGCTTTGTCATTCTTAAATAAAGCATTTACGTGCAAATGTAGTCATCTCTACTGCCTGACATACCTCAATTAACACCATCCCTAAAGAGAAATCTGGTAGTTGCAGCATCATGCTTTGAGGATGTTTTTTTCATCCTCAGCACTTGGGCTTCTTGTCAAAATTGAAAAGCGAATGAATGGAGCAAAAGTGGGGATATTACAAGAGAATGTGCTTCAGTCTGGGGGAAAAAAAAGAGGCCAAGTCAAAGTCCAGATCTGAAACCTACTGAGAATCTGTGGCACTGTTTTAAAAATTGCAAGCAACAAAAAACATCTAATCAATCTGAACAAGCTGAAACAAATCTTCTCATGAAGGATGGGGGAAATCAATCCCAGACGGTGTGCAATGCTGGTAGGAACTTGCCCCAGCTGACTTACAGTATAACTGTTATTGCAGCAAAGGGTGAATCTACCAAGTACTAGTCTGAAGGGCTTGATTACTTATGCAAGCAGCATTTTAATATAATGAATTTTGAATTTGAAAATGTACTTTAAAAGCATATTGGTTTGCGATAAAAATGCTGTCTGGGACAATCTGTGTAAGGTCCATTGTTAATCAGAGGCAATCTGCTGATTTATAAGGGGGTTGAATACTTTTACAAGATACTGTAATTCTGTGAACACCAGACAACTACCTGGGGCAACAAGAATCACCCAAATAGCTACATGCATACTGACATATTTAACAAAGTCATAAAGTGACTGGACCACATGTGTCATATGGCATTCCTTTCCTAAAACCTTCTTGTCACCTGGTCGGCACTGTTTCCAGATGACAGCCAGGTTTCCAGCGTTCATAGAACCATCCAAATTTCATAGGTGTTCAATCACAATCAAACCTTTATTGTTCAGAATCAAGTCAACTCAACTATTTGGCAAAACCATGATCACTTACTATTATGTAAGAGACTGCTTAGAAATAAATCAATACAGACTGTTGACAAAAGAGAGTCAAGGAGTGCTAAAACATAATATGATCATTTTCTGAGCTCAGCTTGTAGCAAAGCTTAGATTAAAATAGCATGAATGTGAACTCTTTTTTGAAAATCCATTATGTGGCACGTTCGAACCCATGCTCCACTTCCCTTGAAAAGAAAGCTAGGGAAAAGGCTTGGCTCACAAACGTTACCCTGTTCACATGAATGCAAGGCAAATACAGTGAAACAGAATCTATATTTCTATAGGCTATATTTCTACATGCATGTTTTTTTGTGTTTATGCGTGCATATCTTTGTGTGGGTATGGGAGCACAGCTTCTACTCTCTAAGGAAGGTTGCATATGGACATGTCTGTGTGATCTGGCAGGGCGTCCCAGCAGCCTCTCCCTGGAACAGCTATAATCACAGAGGCAGCATGGGGATGCATTAACTCCAATAGCCTAGCACACTCAAACACACACTGTCTATCATCCGGTCCTCTCCACAGTATAGATTTAGATCTAAAGCCATCCTGGCATCTGTAATGCCTTGCTTCTTGTCTAAGCAGATATATAAAAAAAAATCATCTCTCATCTACACAAATCAGCCCAGATAGAGCATGAAAGTGAAGAATCCACATAACTGCACTCAAGTCGAAAGGCTTAATTTAGCTTCGTTGGCTTTTTCCATGCTGGTCAGTAATGATCTAATGTGTGACATTTCTCTAAGCAGGGCATATCATACTGTGACTAAGCCCTCCCTCTGGTGTATGTGAAGCTGCTCCAGTGAGGTTTCATATTATTACAGTGGCTCACTTCCCTGATCCTTGTTTTTATGTGTGCTTTAGATCAGTTCAGCAGAAAGCTTGCAAAGTGCATTAACACAATATAAACTCACCCTCAGAGTGAAAGTGACCAATCACTTTATCACAAAATATATCCCTTAGCTTAGCTGTGACTAAATGCTACATATCAGAACCTACACTTAAGATTGCCATAAGACGTACACAGCACCATGAAACAAACTGTGCTTGTTACAATAAAATACAATAAAAATACAATAAAAAAATACAAAAAAAGTTACAAAAAAATTATCATTTATGTAAAGTAACAGTGGAATATATACTGAAATACCAGAAAAACCTTTTACCAGTTAATACTTGGTAGGTCCCTCATGGGTTCTTGGAGGGAACATTGCACAGTCCTCACGCTGATGATTCTTGAGGCCCCAGCATTGATTTCCGATGTTATTTGAGGCAGTGTTGCGTGCCTATTGCGTGAAACGATTGTTGCCAGCTGACACTGGTCACGTTCACCCAGAGTCAGAGTCACACTGCTGTTGTAAGTTTGAAGTTTTGCTGGAATTCTTGTAGTCACGGTACACCCTTGAAATGCTCATACGTGAAAATCCAAATTTTGCTTCTACCTCTGAAATGCTATGACCCATTTCACAAGATTCAACTATTAAAGTGCACTGAAAATCACAAAATCATGGTAACTTGCCATTCTCATGGCAGAAACAGCTCTAGAAGCTTCTCATAGATGTCTACCATTTTATATATGCAATGGTTGACACAACCAATGATGTGCATAGGTGGCGCTGCTATGTATTTTTCTGGTACTTCAATATATCTCCATTGTATATCACCCTAAAACCATTGCTCTAGTTTACATGTCTGGTTGCCCAGGCAGCCCAGGACAGTACCCCTCCGTATCTGTAGAGGGCAGTATCTCCAGTGTTTTAATCAAGCTGTCCATTGCCTGTACACTTCCTAGTTAGCTCCCTATATAAGCACTTCAGTTTGTAGTTGTGAAGCCTTGTTTATCTCCAGTGTAGGCTTTGAGATGTGAGTCCCCTGTTAGCCTTTCTTATCATTTGACCATCCTGACGATGTTTCTTGGACTGAACTTTAGACTGTTTTGATGATTAATGTCATTACCATGACCATTGCCTGCCTAACAATTTGTATTTTGTACTGTACTGACTCCTCTACTGAGTCTGGTTTGTTATACTTACCATCGTAAGTTCCACTCTCCAGGAGTAAACCACTCTCCTCCAAGATCCTGAAGTCACTTACACTGATGAAGTTGTAATCCACTCCAGGAACCTCCCCCTCTCTGGGCAGACGGGTTGTACCTTCAATTTGCAGGAAAGAATGTGAAATTAATGTATTTTTCCTTTATCAAATTAAGTTTCAGTTCAAGTTCAATTCAAGTGATTTAATGAATGGGAAAGACTTCAGTCCCAAAGTCATTTGAATCAACAACTTATTAAATAAAATACAAGACTACAAGCACAGACTACTTGTAAGTGCTATTTTTCAAAAGACTGCAAGACAGCTTGTGCTTGATCACTCAAGTCTTGTTCGAGTGCTGTGAGACTGAATAAAAGAGAAAGAGAATACAAAGACAGCTTTGAAATGTGCCTTATTAGCCAAACCGAGAAGAACAAAAGGTTATTCCACCATGGCTATTGAACATATTAACTCTCTTTTAAGTGTTGGTGAAGCATGGTCATATATCCCCCACAGTGACATGCATTTGAGGCAAGATACAAAAAGTCAGCAGAAGAAAGAGCAGCGAAATAGGAAGTGTGTCTGATTACATGTCCTATTTGATGTGTTAGACATTTGGTCAATTACTACCTCATATAACCAGATCTAGCTATCTTTCACTCCTCTTGCAGTAAACCTTCAGTAGCTACTTTATCTGTCATGACCTCTATTTCTCTATATACAAGCTGGCTAGCAGATTTCCCTCACAAATAGGAAAATTGTAAGATCCTGATTGGTTATTCCTGTTGCTAACCACAGCTGCTGGTAGCCAGACACATTCCTTTGATGTCTGCACGGGTTAAATATGGAATATGACCTTTTATGAACATAACTATGGTGCAATTAGAGTGCAACACAGTAATTGTGATCTGACACATAAACAATCAGCTGCACTGGATGTGTGTTATGTTACCCACCCACAAATAAGCATTTGGAACTATCATAAAATAAAAACCCCAAATCCCACCAGCTGCGCTTCGGTTCAGTAAGGATCGTTTTTGTCACACAAATATTCTTTATGTACGGAGAACTCTAACAATACACTGCCATTTGAGGAATTTAGTGTATGAAATATATAGAATATGTTTTTAATTGTGGTTGACCCTTTCCACCATTTAACAGCAGCTTTTAAACCTTAATTTGCACCACACAGAGTGCAGAGCGGTCCCTGGGGCAGTTAGAGTTACGTATTACAGCTTAATGAGTTGTACCCAAGTAAAATGAGGCATGGAGAGTGGATTTCACAGCACCCTCAAAAGGTGTTTTGTGCTGTGCCTCTTCGTGTATGTCAACCGCAGGTGCACAAGCTTATGTAGGTCCCATTATTGCATGATAGCCGCCGACAACTAAAGATCTGAAGGCAAGCGAATACACATGGTGAAGATCACCAAGGATAGAGATATACTTGCTGTTTGGTCAACTGTTCACATACTTGCCTATGTGCTCTCTGTGTTACTGGAGGCTTCCACTAGGGGGCAGACCATAGAACATTGACCATAAAGAACTTCCGGATTTACATAACGTAAACATTTGTTTCCATTTATTTTTGCAGGTCTTTAAATCGACTTTTAAAATAATACTTATCTCTCCCCAGGTGTCACTGGGCAGTGCCAAGGACACATCGTACAGATATGGGTAATTGCAGACTTGGTTACAGAGCCTCTCCTCAAAACTTTCCGCCATGTACTGTAACTTGCACACACGTAGTCTTAATTTCTGAGCATGTGCAAAACAGACGCAGGATGCGCAAGGCAGCCGAACATGTAGTTAACAGCACGTGTAGTTAACAGCACGTGTAGTTAACAGACACCCATCATTCAGTTTGGCTCTCAGCAACAGGTCACAACTTTCCTAGTCCCTAAAATCCATTCAAAGCTCAGTTTAATTTTTCAAGTCTTTTTCAAGATTCTACAACAGTATTTAAAAAAAAAATACAACACAGATCCATATATTACATGTGATGCACAAGGGAATATAGATGTTAGTGTGTATGTAGGAGTGACTATATCAGAGACAATGTGTGTGTGTCTGTGTGTGTATCTGCCATGTCCACTGGGACCTTCTTTGGAGGGAAGCCGATTGTTTGGCTGCACACAAGAAACATCCGATAGTGCCATTTCTTTTCAGGGCCAAAAATAAGAGCTGACATTTCTCAGCTTTGTTTGTGTGGGTGCTACGAAATGCCACCAGGCTTTGCTCTCATCTGAGGTACATTTACATCTGCACTCTCAATATTGAAATCCTGGTGTCAAAGAGCCGGACTTCAACAAGGAGTAAATGATATCAAAAGCAGGTAAAATGACACCATACGTGAAACATCACAGCGAAACTGTCATATAATAGGATACTCAGTGGATCTCACGAATGGATCTAGTGCAAGAGGGTTAACAGGGTGGGTGTGTTACTGCTGGATGGGAGTACTGAAATGGCAGTTTCGACAAATAAGAGGGACACAGAGAAAAGGGAAAGAAAGAAGAGGGCATAGGGGCAGGAATGCTGAGTACCACCTAAGGGTGTTCCTTCTCTCCCTCCATCAGAGAGATTTTTAAAAGCTTTTATTGCGTGCGCCCCGATGCTGTTCAGTAACTCCACCGGAGGCGCTGTCTTCCTCTTTTAAGCCTTTTCTTCCTATGTATGTCTTGATTTCCCTAGCCTTCTTCCCCTCTCTCTTCATCTCAACTTAACAGACAGGAGGAGAGAAAGAGAGATGGGGAGAAAGCTGTCAAGTTGTTATTAAACTGTGTATGGAGTGACCTAAGGACAGCAAAGCAGCATGTTCTGTTTAAATGTCACCACACACTGAAGTTTTAATTAAGTCTCTCATTTTGGACTCAGATCAAAGCGTAACTCTGTGCTTTACCCTGATGGGGCAAGCTGTCATTAATTCAGTTTTCAGAATCAATCACTCCACGGTGCTCTGAAATAACACCATTCTGCCAGAGCAATATTTATGCATGGCACAGAACATGATTTATGTGGGCAGTGGTAGCTCAGTGGGCTACTGATCAGAAGGTTATGAGTTCAAATCCCAGCACCACCAAGCTGTCACTGCTGGGCCCTTGAGCAAGGCCCTTAAGAGCAACAGAGCAACTGCTCTGTTGTATAAATGAGATAAATGTAAGTCACTCTGGATGTCTGCCAAATGCTGTAAATGTCTTGTGACAAAAAAGGAAACGGATCATCTTTAATTACAGAAATTAACTAAATGTATTGATTGTCATTCTAGTCTGCTTGATATCAGTAACACTAACATTAACTCATGTACAACATCCCTTTCCTTCTTTTTCCCCCTGTGATTGCGTCATGTGTAGTCTTGCCTTGTCACCCAAAAAAAGACATACAAAAGACCTGAAAGAAGAAAAAGCTTATGATTTCCCTACCAAATTCAGCACACAATAAGAGCTCAAACTCCAACACCTTTGCAAAAACCAAAAAAAAAAAAACCAGAACACTTGATCCAAGACTTTTCAAGGCCAGAATGTCTGCAACCTTTCTTATTCACATACGCTCACATGAAGGACAAGGCAGCTGAATAATACAGCAGTCCAGCTGAGAAGCAGTGTTTCAGCCTGAGGAGAATAACTAGCTTCTCTTCTCTCTTTACAGCCAAACATCCAGACACACTGAAGTGAGCCGAGGCAGCCGCCTCCACTTTGACAACCAAATGAGAGCAGACTTTGGAAATAACAAACAGACTGGCAGATGGACAGGGTGTGTGTGTGTGTGTGTGTGTGTATGTGTGTGTGTGTGTGTGCGTGTGTGTGTATTACATGGTATAGTACGCAGGTAAAGGTTGTCCCGGATGACTTGCTGTAATTTGTGGTCCAGTGAACCCTTCTGGAACTGCAAGCTGAGGTAATGCCTCAAGTCTGTGTTCAGCACTTTGCCTGAGAAAAGAAAATCAGAAAAAAAATGAATTAGGCTCAGAATTCATTGCCACTACAAAGCAAACGTGCATACATTCCATTTTATATGAATGTATAGTCAATAAAAATAGATTTGCAGATGTGTAGCTCATCGGGCTTTTTACTGCTTATGCTATTCACTGTGGGTAATCCAGGAGTTGTAGTCAATGTCTATAGCATGGGCAAGCAAAATCAAACTAGAGTAATCAATATTTAAAATCAAAATAGGCAAAAGTCATAACCAAGAGGTAAAACGACAGGCTTTGGAGATAAGAAACCAAATGCGTGCTAATATTTTGTAAGATCACAAAAACACAAAGTCATAAAGTACATAAATTAATTTGCAAGAGTAACGCAAAATAGGTGAACACAATCAGGCAACAAAGCAATGACAGGACACAGATAAAGCCTGAACTAGAACAAAACATAGGCATACTTGTCACCATGGGAACTATAACATGGAGTGAATCTGTAACAATATGTACCAAAGTACGCCTTACAGCAGTAATGACTGTCCCTCCCAGACTCAGTGTTCTAGCTAGCAGAATAGCATCTTGGCTTTTTTGGCATCTAGTTGTTTTTTTTCATCTGAATGTCAATCATAAGAGTTTGCTTTGAGCAATATATCTCTACACTACCACGGTTAGATAACAGACACAGTGCATGTCCCATTTAGCTCTGCATGCTTGATTCAGAAAGCACAGCCCTTTCAAAAAAGTTAACAATGCTGACAGTCTCACAACACAAACAGACATGAAATAAAGGCCTCGTAAACAGAAGTCTTATTGTCTCCAGTGTTTTTTCCCTCCACCAAACTTTAAAGTGTTGGTAAAAGTGGGAGAAGCTTGTGGAGGAGTGGAGAAGAAAGAAATGTGGATGACTGAACGAAGGTGGCAGTGATAGCAGAGAACAGTGGAGCAGACGGTTCACATCATCGCTGTTTCCCAGCTGCCACCACACCTGAAGCAAACCATCCAGAACACTGAAGGTCTCATACAGGTTGGTTGAAAACAGATGAAACAGATTTATACAGAAGCAGCAATAACACGGACAGAATGGAGAACCAATGATGCAAGGAAATAGAAGGACAGAACCCTGTAATGGGTCACGGCAAGAAAACTGCAACATATGAATGGATACAAATCACTGGCCATAAAATTTAACATTGCAGTGAACTGCAGCGAATGTAACCCTTAGTGTCTGTATTCAAACTGTTTAATAAAAACAAGGTTTCCATTAGCAACAATATTTCTCTGTCAGTAAGTACATTTTATGGTATTTACAAAAACTTGCACAAAAGGGAAAATTACCAGAATTTAGGATTATATATAAAATCAAACATTTTACAGTTTCCAGTATGTTAGACTGAAAAGAGCTGCAACTTTGTTCCCAAGTTTCATTCATTTCCCACCAAACCTCACATTCAGGCACAATGTGTATCACATGAGAGTATTTACAGATTTCTTACGTTAATCATTCATCACAAGAATGTTGACCATCTGTGATGTTCATGTCTAGATAAGCTACATTCATGACATGGTTATGTTTTTTGGATTTTTTCCCCAATTTTCTTCCTAATTTAGTCATCTTCAATTCCCACCCATCCGTACTTCTCCCCATGCCACACGACTAGCTGCCAGTCAGGGAGGGCAAACTCGGAGGAACACACTCTCGCCCACCTTTTCTATGTATGAGCGCACAGACGCCCGTGACTGGACGGTGTCACTCTGATTGACATGGGGGAGAGCGTATGCTGCCCCTCCCACCCTGAGAGCACCCCCAATCTTGCTCTCTGAGCTCCCGGCTATGGGCAGCTATTTGAACTAGCAATCTCCGGATGATAGAGCGAACACATTGCCGTTGCGCCACTCAGGAGCTTGACATGGTTATGTTTGAGCAGGAACTAAATCTCTCTTCACCACCCCCTGGGGTTGTTGTGTTATTAGTGGAATATCACAGTCATCATGACGATAGCAAAGTTTGATTCAATGCAGAACTTTTTCTTAAGAGACTGATTGATTCCTTTTTCTTGAATTTTACCCTCATGTCACACTTTGGCTGCAGTTTTCATGGCGTGACAACTAATCAATGTAATTCAATCACTTGAATATAATTACGTTTTATTTGTATAGTGCTTTTAATAATATACACGGAGTTTCAAAAAGATGGACCCAATTTCAAAGCAGTCTATTTCACAATGTTAAAATTATACAAAAATGTACAAATGGTTTAATGAGTTATTGTTTTAATAACCTTTTTATAAATGCTCTATGTGCCCTGTACATTCTGTACTGACAACGTTGAGACGATAGATAGTAGTGAGGCCGATAATTTGTCCCAAATGCCTCTTAGGGTGTTTTCTTCCACTGAGGTCACCTGCCACTAATGGTGTCGCTAATGGTGGCACAAAACATGGTCTTTGTCATACCCCCAAAGAAAAAGCTGCAGGGTTTAATGTGTGTCTGGGGATCTTAGGGGCCAAGAATGTAGGACCAAGTCTTGGGGTCCAGTGCAACCTATTACTGAGTAACATGATGTCATTTGAGTCAGTGTGTCAATTACAAAACATCGACCTGCAGGCAGTGGTAGCTCAGTAGTTTAGACATTGTACTACTGATCGGACGGTCATGAGCTCAAACCCCAGCCTCACCAAGCTACCACTGTTGGGCCCCTGAGCAAGGGTAAGGGTAAGGGTGTCTGCCAAATGCCATAGTTGTGGAAAAAGCCAGTTCTGCAGAACTTCGAGATACGTTTGCCCCGTAACCTTTCTTTGAGAAATGGCACAAAACGTGTACTTTTGAAGAATTATGCTCATGCTCTACAGTTTTGTGTGGATTCTCTAATCCCTATTATATTGCATTGTTCTGGTTAACTTTACCACGTTACAAATTATTGCTTCATCACTAAAAATCAAAAGCGGCCAGAAGCTGTCCTTCATCCACCTAAGTAGTAATCATTTCAAGTGGCAAGAGTTTCATTCCTTGGCCGTTTGTGGTTGCAGAGATACAGTGATTTCACATTGGGTCCATCTTTTTGAAACACCCTCTACATTGTCACAAAGGAGCTTAACAGAAACGTAGAAGTAGTGACAACAACTCATTTTAATACAGCAAGTCATCTGTATCTTAAACTTGCATCGCTAAGGTGAAGCAACAAGCATTATACTGTATAGTCAAATCGACATGCAGAAAGGAATTCAAAGCCAAACTAGACATAAAGCTGAAGTAAATAGGATTTCCAGTTTGATTTAACTAAGAACGTTAAGGCAGCTTTTGACCTTAAGTTTCTGAAGCTGATGACATTTTGACTATTGAAAATTCGATGAAAATTCGACTATTGATGAAAACAGAAGTTAAAATGCCCTGTTTTTGTATTGCTTTTTTACGCTGAGGGCAGAATTGTACAAGTACAGCCAAACATTCACCCACACACAGACACTCACACACAAGTTAACAGAAGGTTCACGGTCCTGTGGGTTTGTGGATGCAGTCAGAGCAGCTGCGAGCTGACCGCTTTTGGTTTGGGCAGATTGAGAGATGGCACGCACATGCATCATATTTTCAGTCTCACAGTTACAGATTTATTAACACACCCACAAATCGCTAATATCCACAAAAACTGCATTGCCATCTCCCTTTTCCCTCTCTCTCTCTCTCCACTGTTTATTGTGCTACTTTTGACTGACAGGAGATGCACCCTCTGGTCAGACTTAGGAATTTCATTGCTGAAAATATCAGCCATCAACAAACCCCTCCTCCCATTGTTGTCAGCTCTCCGACAGTGAGGACCCCAAGCTTTTACTTTTACTGCTGCTCCTGCTCTAAGCCTTACTTTCTATAATCTCACCCTGACTCGTTCCACTTTTCTGAGATAGCAGACACGTGACAGACAAGGAATCATTTCCAGGCCTGCAGACAGAGCAAACCTCTGACTGTAATGTGCACCTCTATCTCTATCTCTCCCCAGGCTTCCAGACACTTCATAAAATATCTAAATGATTGTCCCAAACCACCCCTTCTTTACCAGGATTCACAAAAATCACCTTTAGAAAAAAGCACCAAGAGCAAGAAAAATCATAAGACTGTAAAATTTTATTTCTTAGCACCTGTTTTTGAAAGTATAAAAGGCAAGGTAAGGTTAGATGAAGTATCATCAGTGGAAACAAAAGTGCTTCAGCGGTGAAGGCTCTGGACTACTGTGACAGTGCCGGATTAAACCCTGTGGAGGCCCTTAGGCAGCTGAAATCTCTGGGCCTCCTCGCAAATGATATCCTAATACATTTTTAATTTTATCAACCAGCAATTTTAATAAACCACAAAGCACACATTATCCAAAATTAATGTTATTAAACAAACCAAAAAAAAATTTTGAATAAACTGACAAAACATTCATTTTCCTCAATTTTTTTTTACAGTGACATTTTTCAGGATGTCTTGCTGGGAATTTATATTCGTCAGTGTTCTTGAATATTTTAATAGGATCTAAAGTCGGCTCTTGTGGGATAACATTGAACTAAGTGAACTAAGTAGTGTACAAGCTGGCCGTTAGACGGAGAGTGTGGCGATTGTGCCTGGTACAACTCCATTCCCATTGTAAAAGAAAATGTCTATGGTTTATGTGCTTTAAGCTGTTAATGGGTACATTACATTAATGCAGTATTGTCTCTACAGAGTCTTTAATATAATGTTTTCATTTCTTTGAGTTCTTTGATTAATTTTTTTAGATCTTTTAGAATTTTTTTTATTCTGAATTTTTTTTAAAACACTTTAAGAAAGCTTGATTGTAATTTTCTTTCAGGAATCAAATTAATATTAATGTGATCTGTTGTCTCGGGGCCGTTGTGGGGCATGGGGCCCATAGGCTGCTGCCTGCTCTGCCTATTTGGTAATCCAGCACTGGCTACTGTCACTGGGCCTTTAAGGAAAGTCCTAAACCCTCTATGCTCCATACCATGGCTGATTCTCCCCTCTGATGCTTTCTAACAAGCTGGTACATGTATTTATTTTCATATTTTCCTTTCCACAGCTTGCTCCCATTCTTGGGGTCACTGTGTCTTAATCTGGTACAGGTTGTTATCAAGTTGTAATGCCGGATACCCTTCCTGATGCAACCCTCCCATTGATCGGACTTGGGACTTGTGCACTGCACCCCTCAGTGGCTGAATCTGAGCAGCGGGTTGAGGGCCTTGCTCAGGGGCCCTACAGCGGTAGCCCTGATGTCAGAGTTCAAACTTCCAAACTTCTGATTGACAACCTGTAGTCCTAACCTACTGGGCTACCAATGCCCCAAGCTAGTACATGTAAAGAAAATAATTTCACTAAGCCTGGACTTGTGACCATAAAGTGTTTGCCATAAAGTTTTTCTAGCTATGTTAACCAAGTGTGAGGTTTAACAGGCCAAGACTGACGTTAGCTAGGCTTAAATCTAACCATTATTTCTAATAACAGTCTCAGGAAAAAAAACCAATAATGACACTATTTACTATTCAACAGTGTTAGTCACTACAGGTGCGGTGGGGACATCATTATCTCTGTAATCGATTCATTATGTATTAAGCTATAGTCAGCAAAGGCTTCAGTGAAAGCTTTCTGACAAAATGTGTCTTTCAATGTCATGCGCAAGACAGAGAGATAATGAAAAATGGGAATTTGAAAGAAGAACAGAAAGAGAATTATTAGTTTATTTTGCCATTATTGGCCAGTGATAATGGGAATATGTCATATATATAATGGAACTCCAAAATTAGCAAGGAGTACAATTCATAACTACTAATAATTACTTTGATGGTAGATACCCAGTGTATTTAACATGACTTTTCCACCCAAGTAAGAAAAAAGAATAAAAAACATAAACTAATATGACTTATTGCTATCAAGGACAAGAAGGTATTTTCAAGTGCACGTTTTTACAAAGGAAAACACAAACAAAACAAAACAAACAAGTACAAAACAGGATAATCCGTGAACACAAACGAGATCGAGAGAAATAGCAATCTGGTATAATTAAGCAATACTGGGCTGGAGCATGTGCCACAGCTGTGCCCATATTCAGTATAATCACATGACTGTACGTACAATACTGCTTTCATACATAGAGTAAGTGACATTCTGGACACAATATTTCTGAACGTTCTGTTTATTTTTGCTCCACTAGCAAAAATAGTTCCCTAAGAAGCCACACTCACTTTATAGCACACCAGCTAACTGAAAAGTTACTCATGTTGATTTGTACATTCCTATTAATGGTGCTTCCTTTACAATTGGCATCCCGTCTTCCTTTTGATCCTCATCTGATGGGCTTTTATATTTAAAGTCAAAACTTCTGAGAAGTTTGCCATGTGTGCTGATGTCCTCGCTAATTTTATCTGACGAACACAAATTAGCAGAGTGATGCACACAGTGAAACATCCCAGTGCAGTTCTGGTAAACAGAAGTACTCCTGGAATGCCAAGTCAAGTTAGTGGACTGGAACTAACTGCTGCATAATACATATATAAGACTAAGAATAGCCAAGGCGAGACACAACACATGACAAAAGATTTACAATTTAATTAAATCAAATTAAGTTTCCATGTTTATTTTTTCTTTATGCATTTTTAAAAAGGAAAATTCCATCTTTCATTCATTAATCTGAATTATACAACCTGCATGGTACGCTAGTTCATCGCAAAGCACCATGCACACACTTAATTCACACCAACTGACAATTCAGAGAGAAAGTGCTGGAATGTTTTTGGGATGTGGGAGGATCCTTGTGTTTTGGGATGTGTGTCCATCCTTGTGTAAATTCCAACTTCAAGAAATTAAAGAAAAAACTAACATAAAGTGTCTTAGTAAGGTGTTGGTCCACCATGTGCTGTCAGAAGAGCTTCAATGGCACTTGGCATTGATTTTACAAGTCTCTGGAACTCTACTGTAGGGATCGACCCCATTCTTCCAACAGATAGTCACTCATTTGGTGTTTTGTGCTGTCTAACACATTGGTCTCTCAAATCTCTCAAAAGCGTTCAACTGGGTTGAGATCAGATGACTGTGAAGGCCACAACATATGATTTACATCATCTTTGTGTTCATGAAGCAATTTATTATGCCTACCAAGGTGAGTCTGTGGAAGGCAGTTTCTTGTCACAGGTCATACACCAATGGCAAGACAGAGCATAGCAACAAGACTCAAGGTAGTTATACTGCATCAGCAAGGGCTCACCTAGACAAAGATTTCAAAGAGAGCAGTACAGTAATGAGTGTCTGCAGGCAACAGTGAAGCATGCTGAAGGAATCCTTGCAAGTTTGGGGCTGCATTTCTGCAAATGGAGTTGGAGATTTGGTCAGGATTAATGGTGTCCTCCATGCTGAGAAATACAAGCAGATACTTATCCATCATGCAGTACCATCAGGGAGGTGTATGATTGGCCCCAAATTTATTCTGCAGCAGGACAACG
>JAOUQY010000019.1:11417601-11427648 GCA_028566355.1 Doras micropoeus
AATTATATCTATATACATAGATGGTCATTAATTCTACATATATACAGATGTAAATAAGTGTAGCTAGTGTGTGTCATATAGATTAATTCAACTACTAATAACATCTATATACGTATATATACGCGTCACGGTGGCTCAGTGAGTAGCACTGTCTCCTCACAGCAAGAAGGTCCTGGGTTCGATCCCCAGATGGAGTGATCTGGATCCTTTTTGTGTGGAGTCTGCATGTCCTCCACGTGTCCACATGGGTTTACTCCGGGTACTCCGGTTTCTTCCCACAGTCCAAAGACATGCATGTTAGGTCAATTGGTATCTCTAACATGCCCCTAATGTGTGAGTGTATGCATGAGTGTGTGTGTGTGCCCTATGATGGATGGGCCCTGTCTAGGGTTGTTCCTGCCTTGCGCCCTAAGCTGCCGGTTAGGCACCGGCTCTCACATGACCCTGTATAGGAATAAGTGGTTAAGATAATGGATGGATAGATGGATGGATATGTGCAAATAAGATACATACGAATGTACAAATATGAGGTATATAAATGTGTGTAGAGTGCAGATGGAAATGATAATAAATACGGACTACACACTGGAGTAGAAGTGGAGCACCATGAACACCATTCATTCCAAAGGTATTCCATCAGCTGGTGTTGCAGTGCTGACAGCAGAGAGTGCTGTGTAACACATCAGGCAAAAGCTCCCACTGGTGAATAACTGGGTCAAGATCTGGTGACTGTTAAGGTCATAGCATATGATTTACATCGTTTTCATCCTCATCAAACCATTCAATGAGCCCTCATGCTCTGTGGATAAGGACATTATCATTCAGGACGAGACTACTCTCATGAGGATAGAAGCGTTTCATCATAGGATCAAAGATTAAACTTGCACTGTTTTCCACTGACTCTGTCCTTTTTATGGGACAGGCCCAATCTATGCAAAATGCCTTCCACAGCATAACAGAGCAGAGTTTATATTGTACATAACTTAAACAAGGTTAAGGTTGAAGTAACTAGGGCCACCGTAGCATAAATAGGTATGATCATTGAGTCATGCCGAATAGGAATATCATACCTGATATCATACCTGAAGCAACAGCCTTTTGACTACGCTGGACTATTTGTACAGCTCAAAAACATTTATGCATTTAAACTACTTTCAACAATGCTGAAAGAAAAAGAACTGAAAGATAAAGTTATTCACACCCTTAGTGTTAGAAATATCAAGTTGACAACTTTTTATTTCTCGCTACATCGTAAACACTAAGTAGTTTCAGACCGTCTGGTCAGTGGCATTTTTTTGTGATGCAATCTAATGCAACACAAGCTGTTATCTGGCTCGAATGAGCCCCTCTGGGCCTGATTACACAGATAGGTTTTCAGGCAATACCAGGTGAAATTTCTGATGAAAGCACACTGCATGACATAACTGGAGCGCACTGATTGGCTTTTACAGTAGCCTCTACAGAGTGAGGTGTTTACAGTCAGTCCACCATGTCTCACAGTGCAAAGGCTAACAGCATGTGCATGTAGCCATGTACATTAGCAATGTCATACCGTCACTTCATGCTATAAAATAACTATTTTCAAAGTATTTGTTAAATAACAATAACAAATAAACAAATACGTAATATTTGATACCCCCATACATACACAAAACATTTTATCGGTCTTATGTTTAGTAGATCAACATAACATAAATAATAGCAAAGATCTTTACATAGTAAAGTATTTTTGAGCATTAATTAACAGTAACACTAATTTTCATAGGAAGTTAAAAGCTCATCAACAGTAATTATGGTTGTTTGTTTGATTGATGTTTTGTTTCTGTTATTTTACTGAGCTGTCTTGGGGCAGTGGTAGCCCAGTGGGTTGGGTACAGAGGGTCGGGGGATTTGAGCCATGACCCGGGACTGCCGCAGTTGGGCCCCTGGGCAAGGCCCCCAACCAACTGCTCAACTTTGGCAAGGCCCCCCACCAACTGCTCAACTTTGTCCCAACACCCCACTTAAGGGGGAGGGTTGTCACAAAGGGCATCCAGCGTAAAAACTGTGCCAGACCAAGATGCGGACTTGATCCACTGTGGTGACCCCAAGGAATGGGAGCAGCCGAAGGAAATACATTTTACTGAGCATTTCTTGTGCACCTATGGCCTAGCACTTTTCTTTTAACTTGAGCTGTTGGTTGTTAAGAATTTGTAACAGTCCTCTAGCTAAATTATTAATTCAGCATTTCTATTGCTGAATTTTCAAAAAAAAAATTTCTGAGGGTTTAAATTAGCCCAAAACTACAGAATGTACACTTTCCTGAGGTGTATTTCACTGAAGCCTAGGTAAATATATATAGCAACGGCACCTTTGCATGTCATTGGTTGCATCTGGCAATACGTATATAATGAGACAGACATCTGTGGAAGTTTTTAGAGCTGTTTCCACTGTGAGAATGGCAAATTATCACGATTTTGAGAGTTTCAACACAGTTTAATAGTTGGAGCTCGTGAGAGTACAGCATTTTGAAGGTAGAAGCGAAATTTGGATTTTCATGTATGAGCATTTCAAGGGTGTACCGAGACTATAAAAATTCCAGCAAAACCTCAAACTTAGAAGAGCAGCATGGCCGGAAAAAGACTCTGGGTGAACGTGACTAGCGTTGGCTGGCAAGAATCGTTTCATGCAATAGGCATGTAACACTGCCTCAAGTAACATCAGAATTCAATGCTGGGACTTCAACAATCATCAGCGTGAGGACTGTGCAATGTTCCCTCCAAGATCCTGTGGGGGACCTACCAAGTCTTTACTGGTATACCAGTTTTTCTGGTACTTCAGTGTATATGTTCTGAAATTTTTGGTTCTTAAATTTATATTTGTCTAAATCTTATATGTATAGATAGATAGATAGATAGATAGATAGATAGATAGATAGATAGATAGATCCCTACAATAATAGATACATAATACAGTCTCTGTCTCTGTCAGGCAACAGTCATCCAGATTAGATTAGGACAGGAGGCTGCAGGATGTCTGCAATATTATGGTTACATAATACACAATAATCCCCAGGCTGTGTGTACATGTGCACATGAACATGTGTATGTGAGTCTGTGTGTATGTGCTTAGTGGGAGATGGAAAAATACTTTACTAATTCTTTTTCCTCAAGCACTAATAGGCAGATCCTTTAAACCAGGCTGTAGTTAATGCAGTGTCTGGATATACAAAATATCGACTGGACCATGATGTAATCACTCTGAGGGTCAAATGTACTGAGCTGTTTGCACCTGTTTTATATATATTTTGTGTGTTACATACTAACTAGCAATCTAACCATGCACATGACAGCGTACACACAAAACGCCTTTCTGCATCACATATATGCATTTGTGATGAAATGCATTTGTGATCAACTGTGTGAAACATATGAAGTTGGCACAAAAAAGGCAGAGAATTATGGATTATATTTTCCATTCATTGGAATATGAAGGAAACATTGAGAATTCGTGACTGCCAGCTTTGTGCATAATCTGGACTGCCTCCAAAACCCAGGTGTAAAGTCTCACCATGTGTGTGGCTTTCAGCTTTATCTGCGCAATCAAGCTATTTTTAAAATGCCAGTCTGGGTTCTTTATTCATTATACATATTTTAGATTTTTTGGATAAAGTGTGTAGTAATACATGGCCATTTTAGAACTATTTAAGAAAAGTACAGTATGGTACGTCTTTTTTTAATACTGTTTGACAGTAATAGTAATTTGCCTATTTTTTTCTAAATGATCTGGCAACCTTCATCCATAACACATACATCAGGAACTCATACGTCCATTTCCCTTACATTTTACAAAGAAATTCAACATATTAAACAGGACTTGTGTGATATCTTTTTTTTTTCAAATGCCAGTCGACCAAGAAAAACGGTATACAAGGAACTACATAATTCCGCATAAAGATATTCTTTTCATTAAAACCAATTGGCAGTCAAATAACATTAACCATATTAATGCCCTCCACACCATTTACTACAGCTTTATTTACTGTATTAACATTATTTCTGTTGTTGAATTTCTGTTTATTCCCATTTTTGGCAGCTCTGTGCTCCATTTTGGCAGCTCTGTGGTCCATTTCCACCCTTTCACCTCAGCTTTTAAACCACAGTTTGTCTTGCAATCCGAGCATTAAGTAAACACTGTAGGGACAGTTAGTGTTTAATTTCACACACATCTAGATCTGAGTGTGTCAGAAGACAGTAATGGCTTTCCAGATTTTCTGAGCTCTGAATTTATTCATTTTGTGGTAGAAGATTGTTCGCCAATATAATAAACACACACACACATACATACTCTGCACATGGTTTTTGCCAGTTATGGCGATTGTTCAGAGAGCCCAGCTCCTGTCCAGTCATGGTGGTGCATAAATAAGCAGAGCACCGGGGAAATTAGAGGAAACCGCAGGGATTGATCTGGCATCATGCCCGTTGCTGTGCCAACCACAACAATAAACCATACCATTTCTCTCACACCTACACAAAGCTTTAACACTGGGATATGCCACTTTACTCAGATACTAATTCTGAAATTGCTTTTTGCTGTATTGCCCAATATTTCTCCATATCTAAAAGTACCTCTTTATTGTCATTGTACAGTTACTGTGAAACTGAGTGGCTTCTACCTGCTGTCACTGCAATATACCTGCTGTCATTGTAATGAAACCTCAAAATAAAACCGAATTATACACATTGTGTGTTTTGCCTGGGTTACAACTGAGTCCAGATGAACCGGCCAGGATATTAGGAGATGGTGGTTAAGAACAGCTGAGGAATACAGAAATTAAATCCAGTAAATGAGTAATGACTGGGCGAGAGAGGGTTTTTTTGTACATTTACCAGGCTTTCAGCAAATCCATAATGTAAATGAAATTCCTGTCCACCTACCAGCTCTTACTTCATCTACTCATCTGTCAACCTACTCTATCAGATGCCTTTTTTATCTAAACACTATTTTATTCTCTTCATGCCTGATATGCTGTAAAATGACACGCAGCTATACCCACAAAACCTCTACCTGGCAATCACCCTGACTGAAGCTGGGCCTGCCCATCATGGGGCTTTAAACTGATTGTTAAGTGTCAGGTTATTCAAATAGACGCCCCTTATGATGCATGCTGTTGCAAGGCAGTGCTGTCTCCTTCCCAAGCACTCAAGGACCGCCGCTGGGACAGGTACACAAATTAGATAATCATGGGCACAAAGCTTATAATACTGTTAAACACCGTGTTTTTGCAGCATTATAATATTTTAGAGCCTGCAATATTACGATGAGAAGAAAACTCTGAATCAAAGTTAATAAAGCTTTCTCACGGAGGAATACTCAGCGTGAATGCTGTTATAATTATAAACTTCAGGGAGAGGGAGAAATGAATGTTAGTAAGATAACCTACATTGTACATTTACACATTTTTACAAATTACTGTTTAAAATCTTATATATCATTGACTATTATATGCTTAGAAACTTTCATATCTCAGGTTCATATTCTATATCATATTATACAGTATACATACTCTATATGTGCTCCTTCTACTACATTATTGTCTCTATAGTAACAATCAGTTACAGGGACTTGTACAGCGGACACATAATTGAAGTCTAATATTAAACAGGTTTAAAAAAAAAAAGAAAAACAAAGTAGGTTTTTTTTCAGTGTCAGTAATTTGGTGCAGTCTGAGAAAAAAGCTACATAATTTTATTTTGTCTTAATACCTTCAAGACAGAGAAACAAAGAGAGGCTGATGAGGGAAGGACTGTTTATAGCTGCCATAAATATAACTGATACCTTTTTAATGTGTAACTATAAATAGATATAAATTCAGACATGCTGTTCTTTAATAAATAAAACTTGCAATGGCTGCTAAATTACTGTAGTACAAGAGAAATAAAGCAGATTGTAGTGGTATCAGTAACTCTAACTCTTGTCAAGCCACAGCATCCCGTTGCTGATTATTTATTTATTAATATCACACGAGAGCACGGCTGTGACTCGGCCGTAGCATCTGAAGCTAATCACAGCCGTGCTGGTATTAACTATAACAGCACTGACTTGCTTGTGATATTTCTTTTATACAACAGTTCTGCAAACGGCATTAGTTAACAGTAATTTAACAGCGACAACAGATTTGTTTGTTTATTTAGTCATTTACTTGGCTCAGCCAACACAAAAAAACTGGGACTAGGCTGTTGCGAAGCAACACACAAACATTTTCCTGTACTAGCTTGCTACTTGCTAGAATATAATAAATTTAACTCAAATGTTCTTTTTGGAAATATGTTTGTCTTTGTAGTGCCATGTTTGTTACAATCTAAGACCGATAACGATCATTAATGTAGCCCAATTAACAGTTAATAGAACACATCTGTAAAATAGAGTGAAGCATGTAGAGTTAAAAGTCCCAGCGCTGTTCTATTCGAATATCAGAACTCGTGGAATACCTTTTGTCCAATAAAACTACTCAGTCGGAACTAATTGCTGTATAATTTCCTATATTAAATTCGGAAGTGTTTCATTACTTACATGAAGCATTTCTATTACTATAAAGACAATATATATTCATTTGACTACCTGTCCCAAGGATATATTTGTGATTAAGCCTGGTTCTAATATTAAATGAAAGCCTAGCTCTATAATTCCAACCTCCAGGGTTGAAGTCAGGAGCAAGGACGAAGGGGGGCAATGTCAATTACAGTACGATCTAAACAAATTCCAGAGCTTTATCTCTTATAGAAAACTTCATTTGGAAATAAGGCATTTACAGTATCTGGTATATTCACCCAGTTTCTCTTCCACACACTGCAATAAGCAAAGTACCATTTAATCTTACGGATGCAGCATTATATAAAGTTTACAGTTTATATTAGCAATATTTCAGAGCACAAGACCTCCATCATGCCATCGATACAAATGCGATGCACGCGTCATAATTGTTTAGCATCAAACTCTCAACAGGTGCCCTGACTTTAACAAGACAGTTATTATACTGTCAGAGGAACCTGTTGGCATGCCATTGACTAACAGAAATGGAATGTTTGCATCTAAAGTGGGCGGATGAAGGGCGGGGAGGTGGGAGGTTAAGGGAAAAAAATGAACACAGAGAAAAAATAAACAAGGATGAGGTACCAGTAATAAAGGGAAGAAAGAAAGCATGGAGAATTCAGGAACAAAAGACACTCAAACTGTGAGCTCGTGCTGCTTTAGAAACACACAAATGGCCCGTTGTTACAGATGCAAATACTTATATTATCTGGGAATGGAGCTCAGTCTATACAAAGCGTCAAGCTGTATTTTTTTTTAATTAGCATGGAATTAACAAGGATCCAACAAACACTGTCTCATATAATGAGCTGTTAGAAGTCATACAGGATTTGTGTCGTGGGCTGCTGTGTCCCTGCCAGTTTGTTTCGTTCAGCCTGTCTGCTGGCTATAATTTAAACAGACCCTATAGCACGTGTCTTTAAGAATGCTGACAGTATAGTTAGTCAGCTCCATTATTGGCACTATACAAGAAAATATCCAGTATGGCTGTACAAAATAACTCTGAGATTGAAATTTTTCCACTCAAACAACCGGAGAAACTACTTGCCAAGTAGTAAAACTATTGACGTTGCTAAAGAAAGCCTTCAAAGAGACAGACTGCTCTTAATCTGTGCAGGTAATCTATATAAAAACACCTAAGCAGTTAAAACCATCATTAAGTACCATCAGGGGCATAATACAACAGCGAGAAGTCAAGATTACTAATGGGAACGCCCTTACATACACAGAGAAAAACAAAGTAATTTTAAGACGAAACCCTAGTGTATGTTGGTGGATGAGCTAGCTCCATGTTAACAGCGTAAATGATATGTACACGTACTGGCTGAACAGATAATTAACAGCAATCTGCAGAAACCTTTGGGATTATAAGCAACCAGCTGTGTGCATAAGCTCGCTTAATACAGTAGCTTAATTCTGGGAGGTGATTTTGATGAAGTAACTTTAGTTACTAAAGTGTACACCAAGCAACGGTGGGAAAATAGTAAGGCAAAAGACCAATATGTAAAAATAGGCAGCCCATCATTGTTTTTTCATGGTCCTGGCATCTTGTTTTCTGTTGGCTCACAGAATATAGATAAAGTTTGCACAAAGTGAAAAAAAAAGATATTTTTTTTACATGCTATATCCTTTCCCCTACAGTAATTTGGCTTTTCCACGGGTTGAATTTTATAAGAAAAAGCAGGAAAACAGATTCCAGTCCCAAAAAACATAAATGCTGTATAAAAGCTAACGTGTATTTGTTGGCACCTCTGCAGTTGAACGTTTGCTAGAACCAGGGTTCGACATAAGCAATGGCCTGATGGCCCAAACAGAGCGAAAAAGCATATCGGGAGCAACGATTGGTCATTCAATCCAGTGACAGTCATGAGTCAGTTCACCTGTGATGCTAACTGGCTAAAGTTAACCCTTGATTTTTGGTGTACAATGTTACAGTGAGTGACTGGATTTCCTGTTTGTTTCACAGTGCTTAGAGGGATGTGCCATCACTGTGGCAATCTCAGTATTCATTTTAAAAGCACTGAACGCAAACGGTTGATATAATGATTTCTTTTTAATGAGTTGCTGTTTCATTAACTTTGGATAGTCGTCTCTGACGTCTTTGGTGTGCCTGTGTCACTCACGTAGGCAAAAATGTCATGTTGAAATGTATTTCTTTCCTGTCATTTCATTAAAAAATATCTGTGACAATTTCCGTATTCAACATTTAACTGTGGTTTCTGGTTTATTTACTGAATTCTGCAATTTTCTGCATTGTGCTACTTACCTGTAGAGAAAAGTCTGAGGGAATCCTTATAGTATTTTTGGTAAAAGTGATGCTTTGACTTACATTACTTAATCACTCTACTAGTTCTAGGTGGCTGTTTGTATAGAAAATAGCAATAAGAGGCTCAAGCAGCGGACAGACCGAAGGAAGCTGCAGTGAAAGATCCACAGTTCTCACTGAATGTATTGAAAAGAATGAAAAAATAAATCTTAATCTTTAAACAGATTTAAATCTATGAAGAAAATGAGTCGGTTTGTTGATGTTTGGATGAATCTTTACACCGTAACTTATATATGATTAATAAATGAACAGGTATTTTTTCCCTCTTTTTTTCCCAGACTGGTAAAAATACACAAAGGGTCAGTACAGCTCTGATCTGGGCCACTGAGGGAAAAATGTTACACGAACATTCAGACTCCACACATTGAGGAGGAACGTATCACCGGAACTAGAATTTCGTGCCTTCGTGTTGTCAGATGAGACCACAGTTAAAGTTTCTGGTAATGAACACCACCCGTATAATCAGAGAAAAATGTTGACTGTATGCTGTAAGCTGTAAAGCTGTAAGCAAATACCATATTCTGGTCAAATGGTGAAATCCCACATGAGGGAAAAATACACCTACATACTGTATAAGGGAACACCCACAGATGATGACACCTTATTCTAAGATGAATAAGTCAGGTACAGCTTTGGGTGGGAACATGAGATGTCTTGGTAATTCTGTTTCTTTTATGTGGCTGAAACTGTTTCTCTTGTGACAAATTATTACCAGTGTCCCGTTTCTACCAGGAATTACCGCCTATAATTTGTGTCATAAAGCACTTTATTACTTTATTATTGTATGTCTAACATGACAGTATGATATATCACCAACACAAGTTTCTTCAAGATTAGAAAATAAAACTAAATTAATTATTTATTCATATCTGATGATACAGTGTATCACAAAATTGAGTACACCCCTCAAATTTCTGCAGATATTTAAGTATATCTTTTCATGGGACAACACTGACAAAATGTCACTTTGCCACAATGAAGAGCAGTCTGTGTGCAGCTTATATAACAGTGTAAATTTATTCTTCCCTCAAAATAACTCAATATGCTCCCGAGTGGTGCAACGGCAACACGTTTGCCCTATCATCCGGAGATCGCTAGTTCGAATCCGGGTGATGCTATAGCTGCCCATAGCCGGGAGCTCAGAGAGCAAG
>JAOUQY010000019.1:11441610-11455113 GCA_028566355.1 Doras micropoeus
GGACCTTCTTGCTGTGAGGCGACGGTGATTGAAAATTGAAAATGTTAAGCCATGTTAAGAAAAATATATGAGAGAGAGAGAGACTGTGACAGTTTAAACGAGGTGCACATTTATACTTTTTTTATACTTAGATAATTATCCCTTACCAGAAGTATTAAATCGAGCATCATGCACCATATCCATGACTGATCCCAGATTTTTTTAAAAATCTCTCGAGAGCACCACCTAGTGTTCTACTGTAACTCTACTTTTTCATACCAAACCCCTGAACCTTCAATTTGCAGTGACTTAATGAGGCACTTCACTGGCACCCAGACAAACCTCTGCTGATTTCATTTGGCGTTCTGTAAATTAGCTTAATCTTCTGCTTAATTAAAGACATGTAAAGACAAGCTGAATTTAAGACCTTCCCAGCGCATCTCCTCTCCTCTCAAAGCCAAACGCTTACATTTGTCTGTTCCCACTCAGCCACCTGGAGTCATCCATAGCGGTGTGCATTTCACTTATTATATCAAAAAAGAAAATAGAAAGCCTCAATGCTGGAGAATCACGAATCACAAACAAGCACAGCTGTTATCGCATACTTATAGGAGTATTAATTTGATCAGTTTCACATAGTCGTAGCTTTCAGGATGCTCAAAACGTGCACTCGTACCGCATTTGCTATGTCCCTTGAAGTTTCATGTTCTGCAGTGTTACTTTGCATAAATATCCCCTTTGGTTATATATAAAGGGTGCAATATGTTGGTGGGTGATGAGGGTAATAAAAGCCCACAGTGAACTCGGTGTGTGTATGCATGCATTATTGATGATACAGCAGCGCGCTTTAGCGGCAGACCGAGGTAGGAGCTTTGATCCAATCACCAGAAGATCCTGCACAGCACTTCACCCATAATCCTGGTGAGTGAAAACTGTCAGGTGGAGTGCTTAGTGGGATGTAAATGTGCCTCAACGTATTCTCAAGTCAGCCAGAACTTTACTTTTCTTTTCCGCTGTTTTGACCACGCTGCTCGAAAAGTGCAAGCGTGTTAAGTGAGCAGCTGCGTTTCTGTAGCGTGCAAAACAGAAAGTCATACGAACACTCTGCATCATCATCATTTAGCAGCAGCGATGTGAAACGTCAGTGTCTGGACTTGTGTACATGTCAGAATTTGCATTTTATTGTTTAATATGCAACATTAAATCAAAAAGTTCTTTATACATGCTTTACAGAATGTACAGGTACAATATAAAAAAAAAATTACAAAAAGAATACATTAAAGCAGCACTGGAATAGTGTCAAAGCATTAACGCTGAACTTTGGTTTCAATTCAGAAATGACATAATGGCAGGTGAGGAATTGTGAACCGAATTCAAACTTTCCGCTTCCATCTGTGCCCTTTAACTCAAACCCTCGGATCCTTCCTGATAAGGGAATTCCTGTGAACTTGCTCAGCACAGAGATCTTCCATACTGAATTCAGGACACTGCCTTCCATTTCTGACAGCAGAAGTGCGCAAGTAATTGCAGTGACGTGCTCTGTGGCTACTAACCCCCGATCTGAACAACTTTTAAAACCTGGAAAACTTCACCATAAATGTCTGGCGGCACACGTCCACTGTTCACAGACCTGGAGAACTGCATCGCTCTACTCTAGGATTTAAAATGGAATGAAGTGATCATGTGCAAATCATAAAACAGCTGGAAACAAAAGCGATACGTCAACATATGGTCGTTAAATTGAGATTATATTAAAAAAAAAAACTCAAACCATTTGCAACTACATGAAAAGGTGGCACCAGCAGACACCTGTCAGCAAACAACTGCGCATCAGCATACTCGCTTCAAATAAATACAACACACAACTGATACACACTCTGTCTGGCTGTAGTAACGTAATGCTGCAGTGCGTCTCACAATACACACGTCTTACAATTACGTTAGAGTACCTCAGGTTCGTCTCAGCCTTTCTTTCTTTCTTTCATTCTCTCACTCACACACACACACACACACACGTATACATACACATACACCTTATCCTCCTATGGGATATACAGCATTTATAGGATTGTACCACATGTGGGTGAAATCGAACAATCAAGGCAAAAAGAAAGAATGTCAAAGATGCTGGAATGAACATTCGTCTATGTACTACAGACACAAAGTGCTAACGATAATCTACTATTAGGAAGAGGAATCGTTCTGTTTATGGCCCGAAAATACAGCTTCTCTCAGTGCGGCTCATCTCTGTAAGGTGAATAAAGAAGCACTGTTAGGATTTCAGACATACGCAACCTAATTCAGCAACGTGAGGAATAACGGGCCAAACAGAATATCAATAACTGGACGCGGCCATGTAACTCAGCTAGAGTTAGAGCGAGACTCCTAAGCAGCGGCTGCTTCCTTCAAATGCAAATCCAGAGCACTTTCATTTCTGCGAGGTTGATATTAATACTGACAGTATCACCGATATGGACGTACCCGATACCGTCGCCAACTCTGATTTGTTAGTGGTGCCACAGAGGCCGTTTTAAACAGTATCACACTGTTACAAACTGATCGGGTCTGTGCTACAGATATATGCAATCTGGTAATCAGTTCAAATGAAATTCAGAATCACTCTGAGCACTAAACCATGTCTGATACACACTTTTAGTGACATACAGGCTTTAAAATGGATGGAAGGAAGGTCTAAATGATCAGTACTGTGTATACAATATGCATACATATATTTAACAGTACAGTGGCTCTTGTTTCAGAGCATTTCAGATTCTACATAGTGAAGGAAATGGCTTCAGGGGAGAGAAACAGCTAGTGGACAGCTTAAGAATAAAAAAGACATACAGGGCTGCACTGTATGTGTAAAACAAATTGTGGCCATGGAGGACCCTGCAAGATTGCTGTAGCCCGATTGTCAACACTGCAAATGTTCTACGTCTTCTATCACATATAGTGCCTTTTGTAAAACAAAGAGTATGTCTTTAAAAAAAAAAAAAAAACATCTGACAAAAAGTAACTTCATCTTACAATACTGGACAGGAAGCAGGGGAACCGAGTTCCACTCTAATAAAGGAAAAGTGTCCCACATGCAATCTTTTGCATGTGGGTTAGTCCTACCAAAAGCAAAAGCCTAATGCAGAATGGATACATCTTTATGTCCTTCTACATACAGATGGGTGACAAATTAAAAAAAAAACCCACAAAAGAAAGCGTCTTAGTAGGATGTTGGGCCACCAGAACAGGTTCAATGCACCTTGGTATTGATTCTACAAGTCAAGATCTGGTGACTGTCGAGGTGGTAACATTTTCGTACTCATAAATCCATTCAGTGACACTCGTGCCCTGTGTATGGGGGCGGAGTCATCTGGGAAGAGACCACTCCCATGAGTACAGAACTGTTTCATTATGGGATAAAAGTGATCAGTCACAAGTATGTTGCATTGAGCTGATGCTTCATTCCACAGGGACAAGCGGAGGCAACCCATGTCAGCAAAATGAATAAACACCCCCAAAGCATAACAGAGCCACTGTTTTTTTCCTTTAATTTGTCACCCGTCTGTACATTCAACAATACCCTATATTGTTGAATATACAGACGAGTGACAAATTGATTCATACAAGGATTCCTAGGACAAGGACAAGGATCACCACTTTTTCTGAGACAGGACAGCATAAAAGAGAGCTGTCTCAGTACTTTGGCATATACATGGCAGTTCATGTTCCCTGCAGTAGGATAAAAATGGCCAAAAAAAAAAATCTAAGACAAAAAGCAGAGTGAGCGACATTCTTTACAAGAAACATTACATTCAGAGTCTCAACCTAAACCGGAGGATTAATTTGTATGGAATCAGTGGGAAGATGATCATCACCATGGCCTAGAACGGGGTGTTCACAAGCAAAATACACAGGCAGGCACACGCACACAGACACACAGACGCACACACAGACACAGAGCAGGATCAAATGAGGGGACAGTACAGAATGTAAACACAGAATAGAGTAGAGTTTTGGATTCTTTTCTTATTTTGGAGAGAGTGAGAGTTTTCTTGGAAGAGGTAGTGGGATTGTAGGGCACGCTGAGCAGGACGTAAACGCCACGTGTTGGTTGGGCTCTATGTGTTTGGAGGGTTGTGATCCTGTGGGTTAGTCCTGTACAAGGTTTCCTCTAGCCCTCCTGTTCTTTCCTCCTGGTCGTTCCCATAACAGGGGCCTGTTGGCGGCTTGTGTACAGTCACTGACCCTGGGGGCAACTCGGAGGAATGACGGTCTACTCCACTCCAAAATGATCTGCTTGGAACATCTACAGAGACAGAAACAGGCTATGAGAAAAGAGAATGTGCAGCACACTGTACCTTATGCACAGAAGAAACAGTCGCACTGCACTTTTTCCCTCCGTGTCCTCCAGCTTGCCATCCCTCCTACCCAGACGGCACGGCCAGTTTTGCTCCCTTGGCTCTGAGCCAGGGATGGACAATGCGTTTCTTGATTTACAATGGAACAATGTACAGACGATTACCTAATTAAGTACTATAGGGTACAGAACAATGGCACTATTCAGGGAACACTACATGTTCCAACTCCATTTTAATCTTAACCAAATTTCTAATGTGCATCACTTTTAGGATTTATACACTGGACTAGTGACCAGAAGGTCATGAGTTCAAATCCCACCACTGATAAATGGCCACTGCTGGGCCCCCGAGCAAGGCCCTTAACCCTCAACTGCTCAGCTGTGTAAATGAGAGAAATATAAGCCGCTCTGGATAAGGGCGTCTGCCAAACGCAATAAATGAAATGTACATGTAATTTAATTGAAATGATATTGATACGTAACTCATTTAGTGACATCATCAAGAAACAGCCAACTAAATAATGCCAAAGAAAAGGGATCATGTAGGCAAATATCAAAAGAAACGTTTCAATTGACTTGGGTTAAAGGAAAATTGAACCTGGCACCCTGAACATTCAAGTATTGATTTCTTGCCTTGAAAGATGTAAATATTACAAAGCTCAAAGCTAGAAGTACAATAAAAATGTAGAACACTTGTTCAGACAGCCCTAGTGGATATAACATTAGGCTTAATGTTTTTCTTGAAGGATGACAATTGTGTGTTTGAAAGCAGAATGGGTTTATAGTGGGAAAAAAACAAATCTAAATGCATACATTAGGAAAAGAAATCGATAATTACATCAGGGCACTGTGAATTGAACATTTTCCCCACTGGTCACTACTCTAGTACATGCTCTTCATCTGCGCGAGTGTGTGTGCTCTGACCTTTGCTACCGTAGTGGTGTAAGGCATGGTGTTGGGGCTCTTGCGGGTCCCGGGTGATCAGGTCATGCAGCGCTGCATCCTCATGCGTTCCCGCTCTGCTTGTGTCTCTGGGCAGCTGGGCGTCCAGAGCGTCTTCTTCACTCAGGTATGAGTAATGGCAGTAGTCCCGTGTGCGAGAGTAGATGTTGGCGTTGTCATAACAGTCTGAGCAGATGACCAACGGGGTGGTGCCACCTGACAGATCCAGACATCACAGTGCGTTAACATCTGTTCCATGCATCAAATGCTGCTTTTTTGAATCCCAAACCAATGAAAAACCCAACACAGAAAACTACGACAAGCTTTCTTCTATGTGAGAATATATACTGGACAAAGTCAACATGATCAGGAAGTGCATGCACACAGACCGTTGGACATATGCGCCAGACTGTCCCTTGGCTCGCCCGGATGGAAGCTGCTGCGCCCAGCAAACAGGGACCCGACACGATTACCCAGCACCCCACTGGTTTCTGGGTCCATCTCTCCTCCCACCTCACCATAGCACACACCTAAGGCAAAACAGAGTTTCATGAGTGTATCCAGTCTATGGTACACAAAGTGAGCTTTTAACTGAACTGGTAAACTGGTTTGCTATTGGGAAATGAGGAATTCAACTGTTAAATAACTTAAAATGAAAATGTGCTACCTTACTATTTATTCATCAAAACTCAGATATGCTGTCTGATGAGTCACAAATGGAAATGAATCCAAAACATGATTATAGAGTGGGTTTAAAAAAGCTTTAGTTACTTCCTGAAGTCCCTAATAACAAAATATTTAAAATAAAAGTACACTTTCTGTCCACTTTATTATGAACAAGTGTACATTTGTGCAGTTATCTAATCAGCCAATCGTGCGGCAGCAGCACAATGTAGTAAACTATTCAGATACAGCTCAGGAGCTTCAGGTAATGCTCACATCAAACAGGATGAAGAGAATGTGTGATCTCTGTGACTTAGATCATGGCATGGCTATTGGTACCAGCTAGGCTGGTTTAAGTATTTCATAACCTGCTGATCTGGGAATTTCACATACAACACTCTCAAAAGTTTACACAGAACGGTGCAAACAAAGAAACAGAGTGAGTGACAGTTCTGTAAGTGATAAGAGAGGTCAAAAATGGACAGACAAAAGGATGTCAAAGTCAAAGTCAAATATCACTCTTTACAACTGTGGTGAACAGAAAAGCATTGCAGCATGCACAAAAAGTCAAAGCCTGGAACAGCAGAAGACCACAGTGGGTTCTACTCATGTCAGCTAAGAACAGGAATCTCATGGAGCAGGCTCATCAAACTGCCATAAAGACTGCCCATTTGCGTTACTACAGACTTCTTGTCACCAGTTTGGTCATTCTTGATGTGTTTTTTGCTGTGTGGGAAAATCCCAGGAGGACAGCAGTTTCTTAAATACTCAAACCAGCCATCTGGTACCAACAACCATACAACCAAAGTCACAAAGAACACATTTTTCCTCATTCAGATGATTGATATGAGGAGTATTAAGCTCCTGACCTGTATCTATGTGATTTTTTTTACACTGCTCTGCTGCAAAGATAGGCAGATTAGATACCTGCATGAATGTGCAGGTGTTCCTAATAAAGTGAGCAATCACCCCGCTTTTCTAGTCCCTCATACCCAACACCCACTGAGGGAAATAAGTAACTTATATTGCAGGGAATATATTAATTTTCCAAACTAGAAGACAGAAGATGCCCTGTGTCAGAGTTATGCCATGTAATGCTTAAATGTGCAATGTCACATTTGCTGATATGTCTATAGGCAAGAAGTCAATTAATGAGAGCCTAACACCTCACCATCAGTTCCTTTATGAGCATAGCCATTAGTCAGGGAGGGCATGAGCTGCTGATGGCTGCCTGCCTCGGAGTTGCTGTAGCCTTCCTGAGGCTCAGACAGCGTGCCCTGGGATGACAGGTAACTGGGGATGTCTGCTGGCAGGTTCATCTCATCTGTAACAAGCAGGATTACCAGTTATGTTTACGTCTGTGAATGTTAGGAGAAACATTTGGATTGCTGCCAAAAAGCAAAACAGCAATCAATCAACAGACAGAGGCCTAATAAATTCAGACTAGTTTGCTGCTCGTGGAGTTATTTTTTTATTTCGTGCCTATGCGCAATCTGCTGTTAGGACTGTTAAATATAAGATTCCTTTCGTCTATAGCACTTAAAGTAAATTAATTGGACAGGGATTTCATGTACTTTGTCGAACAGAGCCAGAGAACAGTCCAAATGAGTATGCAGCTTTAAATGAGGCTCTTGGGTCCTGTTCATATCTGTCAATTTGTGCGGAATACAGCACTTTAATATGACGCTGTTGGCAGGAGAGAGTGAGAGTGTATGTAGTTTTGTTTACACAAAGGATATTAGTTGAGTAGGTGGTCCTTCAGTGTAATCCAGGACATATTTGGATGCACGCGGCTAAAAGAACGTGGCCACATGCATCCGAAACTACCTCTGAATGTGGTTTGAATGACTGGATCTCAGTGTGTCTTGGAGACACATTTGCCCCTGGTCACACCTGTACGTTACGGTGACCACTTGCAATCTGATCACACAGGACGCATGTTCATGCCAGGTGCGAACAGGGCCTAGGATACAACTACGCACAAAGCACTTGTCTAACTGGCTGAGGAGAATCTGAGGAGGGTATGGTTTAAACACCCTAGGCACTACTTGGATATCTGGATATGAATGTAACTGTGTAGAAAATGTGCGACACATTTTCTACTCAGTCTACTTCCTGCTCGACGTTCTCACTAATTAGTATTTACAGGCCACCAGGGCACAATTTGGAACACCTTCAGGAATTTGCACACTTCCTCTCAAATTTGGTTGTTTCAGTAGAAAAAGCAGTGATCATCAGAGGACTGCAATATTCATCCTGATAATATGCAAGAGCGTGTGTCTTAAGTTTATATTAGGCTCAGTTTGGGTTCACCAGAATACAAAAGGACAGTCAATACACCGAGCACGTCGTGGCATCAATTTAACGCTGACGTTTGACATAGATGAGGACATATAAAAATAGTCTGAATTGATATCTGATTAACACATTTGCATGTGAGCTCATCTCACCAGGATCCTCTAACAACAGATTTCACTCAAGACTCAGCTTTGTGCATCAGTAAATAAATTATCCTGCTTCACTACCATAGACTTGCAGCTTCTTAGCGCCGCTGCTATACAATAAACTAAATGTCACACCAGGACTCCAATTTACAGTAAGATCATATCAAACGTTCTGTATCCCTTCAACACATGTAGTTGTATAATTATTTAGAATCTCATTATGGGGTGTCACCCAGCATGGGTTGACTTTTGAGACTCAGTGGCTCGCATGAAGAAAAACATTAGCAACTTAAAGCATTTTCAAGCTGATTTTAACTTTGCTGCTAAATGAACTTTCAGGATTATTACAGGCAGATATTTTCTGTAATCACTTTTAGGTTTTTAATAACTTTTTAAAGCATTGAAGGCCTGAGTTAATCTTCTCATTTGGAGTTTCCTCCCTAAACCCAATCCAACATTATTATGACTCTGTGAATTAACACAGACAGGCTGCTCCATCCCTCAGGCTTCGTGGCCTTATCCTTTAACACTCGATGCTTAGCGCTTTGTGCATAGTTTCAATTATGGCTTCAATCATGGGTTTGATTCGTTTAAATCAGGGGAATTTAGAGAATTAAGCTTTCTAAACGACACAGAAAAATAACTATTTTTAAACAGGGTTGTTTCTGGGTAATGGTGAACATAATACATTGTCCTTATTACATGCCCTCTTCTTGTTAGATATGCGTTTCTATCTGTGTGTGTGAAAGTGTGAGTGTGTGTATGTGAGAGTCGGAGTCGCATTATGGAAATACTGCAGCATAAGTAAAGATTTGTCTTTAAATGCACTGCTGCTCAAAACACTTCTAATAGCTTCCTTGGGGGAAAAAAAAAACCCTGGCAATCTGCTGACCAAAACAGCACCACAGCTGTCAGAGTTCAGTTACCTACCCGTGTTGGTGATGCTGTAGTCCTCGCTGTTGCGTCTCATGTGGTAGATGACTATCACCCAAACCAGCGATGTGCCGACCACACAACACACAACCACCATCACCACAATGCCCACTGTAGTCCAGGCGTCCGGGTCGTAGCCACCGCCAGCCTGCTCGCAGTTGGGAGAGGACGAGACGCTGAGGTAGATGTGTCCTCGCTCCGTGCCCAGCGTGTTGGACATAATGCAGGTGTATTTTCCCGCATCCGCAGACCTGGCATCCACGATTATAAGCAGCTGATTGGCTGCTGCAAAAAAGTGACGCTCCGTCAGCAGCAGCGGGCTGTCGTCTTTTGTCCAGTTCAGACGGGGGGCGGGGCTACCTCGGGCTATGCACTGAAGAACGGCAGTCTCGCCGCGTGCTACTGTACGATCCTCTAGAGGGCGCTGGAACGACGGAGTCTCTGTACGGTGTAGAGAAAGAAAGGAATCAGTATTAGAATACTTTCTAATTACCAAAAAAAGCTGATTACAAATGCTGGATGGTTTGATTAGACACCCCATTTCTGTATTCTCTGATGTCATTTATCATGCTGATCAAAAGAGCAGCACTTACCCAGTACAGTGATGGTGGCATTGGCTGACAGACTGCCTGCCTCGTTTTTGGCAGTGCAGCTGTACACGCCCATGTCCTCCGCTTTCACATTGGCGATAAAAAAGGTGTCGTCTTCGGGCATCACATGCATCCTTCTCTCACGGGCAGCAGGGAAGTTGATGCCTCCATCCTTCTGCCATGCAATCTGTGGAGGAGGGTGTCCCTCTGCTGCACACTCCAACCGCGCGACAGTGCCAGTCCGGATCGTCAGGTCCATAGGCGTCTTCAGGAAGGACGGCAGCTCTGGTAATAGCGCATACTTAAAGTCAAGGATTCTTTATATTCAAAAATCTTCTTTACATTCGAGAAGCTGAGCCACTAAATAAAATTAGCCACTGACTGAAACTGCTAGGCAAGGCATAATCTATAAATCTGACAACGCTGCAAACCACCCTGGCACACCAAATGGTGCATGCAGGCCAAGTTCTTGTACAAACCTCATTTCCACAAAACTTGGGACACATTTCTAGTCTGCCGCTGCACCAACCTGAAACTGTATTATGCAAAGAGGAAGCCATGTATAAATTTTGAGCAGAAACACCAACATATCCTCTGGGCCCAGAGTCATCTGAGATGGTTCTGTGGTGAAACTAATCTACAATTCAGCTTGTTTTGGGGAAAAACGGATGTCAGATTTTATGTGCCAAAGACGCCCATCCAGAAGACCAGTCAGAATGTTACCAACAAAAAACACAAAAACCAGCATCTGTGATGGCATGGGGTGCATCAGTGTCCATGGGCAATCTGGATATATGTGAAGGTACCATTGGTCTTTTCCCAGGACAATGCCAGGCCTCATTCTACAACATTGTGGCTTGAAAATGTATGGTGCATCACGAAGAGGAGAATCAGACAACAGTGACCATGGACTGTTTGGCAGCTCAATTCTTGTATACAGCAAAAATTCCACTTGCAAAACTGCAGCAGTTAGTATCTTCAATTCCCAAATGATTAATAAGCATAATTAAAAGAAAAGGTGATGTGGCCCAGTGGTAAACACACCTCTGTCCCAGCTTTTTTTTTTTTAGTATATTCCAGCCATAAAATCCTAAATATGTTTATAGTTAACCAACAGAATCGAGTCCGTCATTGGAAACACTGAAAATCTTTTCTTTGTCCTTTCGTTTGTTACGTTAAGTGAATTAACAGTTTAAGTGACTTTACGTTCAAGTGAATTAACAAAATATTATCTGTGAATTACAGATTTCAGCTTTTACCGCATTTTAACAGTGTCCCAACTGTTCTGGAAACAGGCTTTGTAATAAGCACACACTCCCTAGATTCCTATTAACCCCATCCACATGCGTGCGCTTTGACGTCCCTCATTTTCAGAGCTGAGATAATCTTATTAGGGTCTGAAATTTTGTTTCCGAGTGCTGCTTGAGCACAAAAGCCCGTAACACCTTTGAATTATGGAATGACAGAATAATTACATCACCCAGGCTGGTTTCCCAGAGGGCTACATAATCTTTGCTCTGCTGAAATTGGAAATTAAATTAGAGGAGTCCAGAAAACAACCAGAGAGAGATAAAAGATCTAAAGAACAGAAGCAGAACGAAAACTTATTTCACAAGCAACAAAAGCGAAATTGTCTGCCAGCAGCAAAAAAAAAAAAAGCTTTGTATAGTCCATTTATAGAGAGCCTAGGGCTTTTTAATGTGTAAACATCACTGGATGTCATTTGCGACTACAGAAATCTCCCAAATCTAAAATTAAATACTAAACCTGATCGTAAAGCCAATTTCACTTTAAAGGCTCTGCCAGTCGTATGCGACGCCTCACGAGCGAACCTACCGTTAACCGTCACTCTGGCCTCGGTGGAGTAGTTGGCGCTGAAGTTGTTGGAGATTACGCACTGGTAGCGTCCTTCATCTGTGAAGTTAACGTTAAGCAGATGCAGCATGCTGGTGTAGATGAGCTGTTGGTCCTGGTAGCGGGCGTAGTTTTGGACCTGGGCCTCAGACAGCACCTCTTTGTCTTTCCTCCACGTGGCGTTCATGGAAGAGTCGCTAGTGCTGGAGGCAGAGCAGTTGAGAGTGACGTTGGTGCTGCGCAGAGCCACCACTGTCCTGGGGTTCCCACTAATCTGTGGATGAGGGAAGCCGTCTGAGGAAGAGACAGGATTAAAACAGGGACGTGTTAGATTCAGTTTTGTCAATAGGATTAAGTGAAACATTACTGGCTGGTCTGTATGTGCCTTAGTCTTATATGTGGTTAAAGTAATTTCCAGCTTTTTTCCAAGTACAGGTCTGGTCTTTTTACAAATATCAGTAAGCCTTTCCCCCCACTGATGCAGGAAACATCTGAACTTTTCTTGATTCCCTGAAGAAAAGCCTCTTAACCTCTTACTAGTAGCAGATTGAAAGTACTTCACAGATTAACCCAGGCGCTCGGCTATACTACAGCGGAGCCGATAAAACTAGGGGGGAAAAAATCTGGCTGTAGTTCAGTGACTAGTTATTAAAACATGACCATCATGGACAGCCTCGAAGACTAGATCCTCTGTTGCAGTTCGTTAAAGCCAGTCATATGGATTTCTGCAAATGATTTACCTCAAGGCAGCTCCATCAAGAAAGCAAAGACTTTAGAGACTTTAACAGATTTTCATTTACCCTCTCTGCCCTGACGAATGAAGTGACAATATTAAAAAATAAATAAATAAATAAAAATTTAAATCAACAATAAAACAGAATGTTTAATGCAACTGGACAGAGAAGTATGCTTTTACGCTCTGCTTCAAATTTCAAAACACAAAATTTCTTTTGTGATCGGTTTAGAATCCTAGTCTCTAGTAAAAGTGTGAAATAAATCATCAGTTTTATTCTACACAGCCACGTACTTAGCATTAAAAGAACCCGTTCTTGGCATCAGCTGTTTATCCTGATCTCTGTAAGTAAGTACTTTTTTTTGTAGTTGGACCTTGGACCTGGGCACTAGACTGTGAAAGCCACTTGAAAATATTAGAGGTATAGCAGCGATGCACATGATCTCACTCACCACACACAAATTCTTCAAGGGGGACGCTAAAGACACTCCTGCCTGCCAAGGAGGCGGGATACGCACACACGGCGGTGAACGACTGCTGGGAGAAGCCGTCAGTAAGCCACTGGCCGAGCCACTTCAGTCTGCAGTCGCAGAGGAGACCGCTGCTGTTCAAATCGCTAAGGGAGAAAAAAAAACGTATTAAAGCCAGTGATTGCTACAGAGTTTCTTCTACATCTGTGCTATCCCTTTTTGTGCTTTTATGGTTGTAGACAATTTGCAGGAAAAGCAAAAAGGAACACAAAACAGACACGCCTAGTGGTCTCAAGAGCGTAATGTCACACTGACGAGTTTTAGGATATCGACAGTTACAAGGCATTAAATAGGAATCAAGAAAACTAGCCATCCTTCACTAATGAATTAGTTGCCTCTAACAATCTAGCTACTATTTGTGGTCATCACCACCTTCTGAATATATAAATGAGAATGGAATAATGTTTTATATATATATATATGGCTAAAGATATAAGAAGTGGAGAGCTGTAAGATCTCTGAGGAGACACAGAGGCACTGAATG
>JAOUQY010000019.1:11556440-11571592 GCA_028566355.1 Doras micropoeus
AGGGTTGTTCCTGCCTTGCGCCCTATGCTGCCGGCTAGGCACCGGCTCTCCCGTGACCCTGAAAAGGAATAAGCGGCTAAGAAAATGAATGAATGAATGAACTGAAGCATCAAAAAGAGACTCAAAGAAGAAGTGAGAAAGGTTATTAACTGCAGGACTCAAATGTCTTTTTCAAATTTTATTTTTTTGATGTTAAACAAGTCACTAAAATCCAAAGACAAAAATAAATAGACAAGCTAATAAATACACTATTTACCAGTGAAACTATACAAGTTAAAGTATCTTTACAGTATTACAGCATTACAATCTAGTCAAAATGTGAGTTTCAATATTATTATGAAAAAAAAAAAAGTTGTAACAAAAAAATCATATCCAACCTATAAGAGCTTGAGAATACCGAAACAGTTTTTCTTCTATATACACCTTATTTCTTTATGCATATTGTCATGGCCACTTATTGCGTTAAAGCTCACCCTGTGTTGATTCATGTTCACGCTCGTTCATTCAGGTACAGCGAAGTTGCGAATCATTCTTATAGACAAAGTACATTATTTGAGCCAACCCCTGCTATTCAATACGATAGCCATGTGCAACAGGACATACCCACGCATACACACTCAAGCACACACACTTTCTGGAATGCTTTTGCTGATTAACATGAAAGCCCTCAAAATGTAACCTGTCCCCTGACACACATGCCAAGTGCTGTTCAAACTGGCCATGCATGAATGAACTCAGAACACGACGGTCAGAATTTTCATGCCGAAATTCATTCGCATGAAAAATAGTCAGCATTACAAAATTGCGGACGTGTGCAAAACACACAATATTGCAGCCATTCTTCATCAGAATGCTTCTTAGTTTCTAACAAACCACACCGTGTTAGGTATGAATCAGATCAGACGAGACGCGAGCGAACGCGAGAGCTTCGGGAAAGCGTCGAAAAAAAATGGAAAACATAAAATCGGAATTAAAAATCTGTCGACATGCTGGTTTCTTTAAAAAAATATCTTCATGGTGATGAACCGATGTATGAGTTGAGTGTCAATTTGTCTGTATTCCCCTAATTTATGATATGACTAATATAACCTTATACAAATGCTTTATACATGTTTGTCTGCATTCTGGAGTCTTTAGTATTGCATGTGGTGATGTAGCTACCAGTGACAGCCTGAGCTACAGTTAAGATTACAGTTAATCTGTCCGTTCTCCTGTAATGCTGTACAGTTTTAATGATATGCTGCCATGGTAGCACACTGGATTAAGATAATTTAGTAATGCAGAAATGTTTTCCAACATTCAGTGCAACTCAACTTTTGTTTTGGAAGACAGTACATCAAACAACGTAATAATGTAAATACATTCTGAATTATAAAATACATATGACTAAAACCTTTACTGCCCAGAACTGCTTATACAGTTGAGACTGGTGGATCCAGTGTGTATGCTGAAAGCACTGCGTACAACACACACACAGCTCTACGTACGGGACACGTGTTTTTAAGGGTAGAAGGAAACGGGAGAACCTACACAGTAGACAGAGTTCAGGATCATACCCTGGACCATTGAGCTGTGAGGCGGAAACACAGCGTGCCGTGTCCAGCCTGCTCAAAATCATGGTTGAAGACAAAGACAAAATCATTTGTAAAATAAATGAAATCTCTATTTATAACGGAAATGACAAGGAGGGGGTGGAGTCAGTAAAAGGCGATTCCATGAGGGCCACAGCAGACAATTCAAAGCTTTTCACCGTTACTTAGCTTTTACTACCATTAGCTAACTCTAGATCCATCCATCCATCAACATCGCATGGCTCAGAATACAAAAGCCCAATCCTAAAGCTCTGTGACTCTTATAACAGAAAGACACGTTTGCATGGAATTCAGTATTTTGATTAAAGGCGATTAAGGCAACATTTTTAGGCCTCAGTGACAGTATGCTGGTGGACAACAGGAATGATCATTATAAAAATATTTTCATGAAATACAGTCAAGGTAACAGATACAAAGGTTAAAAATGTAAAAGACTTTTTCATGTACATATAAAATAATCTTGGAAATCTCTAAATACAGCATTCCCACCTCTTGCCGCCTATGTACACCCGCATGAAAAAGATCGAACAAAGGCACAGAACAGTCAGAGAGAGAATTTTTTCCAGCCAGCATTTTCCTCTCAGCAGTTGTGTCAAAGAGTGTGAAAGAATGAAGGAGGTGCGGCTCAGAGCTCAGAATCTGCCCCCAGGCTGTTGAGCTCCTCAGGCGTAGCTTTCTCTATGCGTCCAGCAGCTTGCTGCGAAAAACCCGTAGCAATCTCCTCAAACGTCCGGCCTTTTGTCTCTGGAACTTTGAAGTACGTGAATATGAAGAAAACCAATAACAGGACAGTAAAGATGATAAAGACGTATGCACCGCAGAGACTCTGTGCAGGAGAGAGAGAAAGAGAGAGGGAGAGAAAGAGAGACATAATGTTACCACAATCAACAAACTCTCAAATTGTGGAGCAACTCAAATGAACCGAAATAAAGAAAACGCTGGTGTCTTACCGCCACATACTGAAAGCACATTCCCACTATGAAGTTGGCTGTCCAGTTGCAGAACCCAGCCACTGCAATAGCAGAAGGTCGAGGGCCTTGACTGAACAACTCGGCCACGATGAACCAAGGGATGGGGCCTGGTCCGATTTCAAAGAATGCCACAAAGGCAAAAATAGCAAAGATGCTCATGTAGGACATCCATGAGACCTGTACCTGTGAGATCGACACATGGCATACACATGAGAACAGCATAAATAAACGACTGCCTGTAAGCACTGCCTGCCTTTTCAGTATTGACTATCAATAAAAAGAAAAAAGACATCAAAGAGCAAATAACACACACGTGTGGCAGTCTGGGAAAACCCAACTGATGTCACTATCAGCCAAAAAAAAACATAATATTTTCTGCACATAATATATTTTAATATATATATTTTAACACTTCAACTTAAAAAAAAAACATAACTATATTTCACCAGAATGACAATTTTTTTTCAAACCTGCTTAGGCTACCTAGGTAATGAGCCAGTTTTAAAATTTAGCTATAAAATCAGTCACTCGATCTAAGTTAAGCGTGAGTTCCTTGTTGTTACATGTTGACCAAGCTGCTGCATAGCAACGTGATGTACTGAACACACACAAGCCTAATCAATCAAGTCTGTAGACAGACACCAGCTCTCAAAATATCTGTGATGCTCAGACAGAATGGGATGTGTGTGTTATACCTGTAGCGCTTGAGCAATTGTCATCAGGACTGCAGCCACGGCCATACCCATCAGTCCAATGAGGTGGAGTGACCTGCGTCCAGCTCTCTCCACTAAAAACAGCTACGGGGAGGCATCACAAGACGAAGACATTATTGATACTTCACAATACACAACACCACACTGAACAACCGATTGATAAAATCATGCAGTCTGTGTTTGCCGTAGCACACAGACATTGTGCTGATAGGACTCACCGACACCACAGTGAACGCCGTGTTGACGACTCCTGCTCCGATAGTGGCGTACACAGGCTGCGCCACACCAGCTGTCTCAAAGATGCTTGTGGAAAAGTAGAAGACCTGCACAAATTAAACAGGAGACTTTATATTGGCCATATTTCAGTGTTTGAAACAGTTTTATGTGTGTGAAAGTAGAACCATTGACCTACTGGGTTTGCACACAGAGGACTTTGACCTCTGCATTTAACCCATCTGTGCAGTGAAACACGCATATACACACACTAGTGAAGTGATCACACTTGCCCGGGTAAACGGGCAACCCTATCCACAGTGACCGGAGAGCAGTAGGGGATTGAACCGGCAACCTTCTGGTCACACGGATAGTTTCTTAACCACAAGCCCATAGCTGACCCTGTGTGTGTGTGTGTGTGTGCTTACAGCATTGATGCCAGACAGTTGCTGTGACAGCTGCAGTACGATGGCGATGACTAAAGGCTGCCGGTAGATTGGGGAGCGGACCAGCTCTAGGATGCTGACTTTCTTCTCCTTCAACATTTGCCTGCTCTCCTCCTTCATCTCCTGCATGTCTGAACTCACATCTGCTGTCCCACGCAGCTTTTTCAACACTACATGCACAAATGCAAACAGAATATTATTACGTATTCATTGATGCATTACAGAATAATATGGGAATGATTTTTGCATCAAAAAGCTTTGAAAGCTAAAGCAACAACTGGCCTGAGTGGGAGATTTACTGCTGCTGTTACAAACTTGTGTATAAAATCTGTTCCTGTAAAGACACCTACATGCCCTTTCTGTTTTTGTTTTCTGCTCTTAAATGAATTATCACAAAATTAAGGATCAGCTTCTGCTTTAATTAACCGTTAAGGAATATATATGTGATATACATAAATATTTGAAATATACAGTATGTCAATAGAAAGTACTGTATATGAACTGCAACTGGTCTTTTACCATCGAAGTGTTCTGAATGATAATAATGTATTTATTAAAGAAATGACATATATTTGTGAAATGTTAGGACTGTTATTTGTTGATGGTGTCTAAACAATACTCATATCAAATAACAGTTCTTCTATTGTTCAGAGTCAATCTTAGTGTTTTGGAGTTGAAGCCTTATTTTTAGTTTAATTATGGCTAAGCAAGGTGTCTGTGTGTGTGTGTGTGTGTGTGTGTGCTGACCTGATCTGGCTTTGTTCTCTTCATTGCAGTTGAGGAGGAGGTAGCGAGGACTCTCGGGGCAGAGAGGTAACAGGAAACACTGCAGCACTGCTGGGATGAAGGTAAAACTCAGCAGTAAGGGCCACAGAGAGGCAGTGCCCATGATCACGTCCAGACCAAACACCTGCACCACATACCAAGATCACTTCAGGTCCTGTTCCATCATAGGCTTACTCTGTTTGTCTCAAGAACTCATACATTTCCGTTTGTATTTCTGCATTCTCTATATTCCATTTAGGAACGCAATAAAATCTAACATGGTTTACTGGTTGATCTAGGCTGATAACATTCTGATGTTCGTGTTGATGTAATATGTCCATGGGTATGATCACGTATAGATATTAAGCAGAGTGCATTTAGACTTTTGGATTTTCGTGTGGCTAAGGCGTACCTGTGCTATAAGGATGCCTATAACAATGCCCAGCTGATGCAGAGTTCCCAAGGCTCCTCGGAGGGCAGTAGGCGCCACTTCACCCACATACATGGGTACGAAGCCAGTGGAAAGGCCAGAGTAAAGCCCCACCACGAAACGGCCAAGGACCAACATCTCCCACGAGGCTGCCATTTTAGAGAAGCCCATCAGTGCTGCTGAGATGAAGGCTAGCAGGTTCGCCATGAGCATCGATTTCTTCCTGTAGAAATTCAGAAAACAGACAGAAAGAATGAGAAAATGGAAATGGAAGTTCAGGGAACTGGCTTCTATACCAAATATTCATAGCATTAGTGCATGAAGGAGTGCTGGCTGAATTTACCTTCCAAAGCGATCGACAAAGAGACCAACAGAGAAGGAGCCAACGATCCCCCCTACAGAGAAGATGGCCACTGAGAAAGACCACATTGAGGTGAGGGCTGACTCGGATATGGGCTCACCATATCGGTCAAACCAAGTCTCATTGTAGAAGCTCTCGATGATCTACAAAACAAGTGCAACACATTTACATTAACCTCAAGAAACATATTGAGTGATTTAGCAAGACAAAGAAAAGCAATCATTCGATTTGTTTCAAGTTCCAACAAGTATGCTACCCTAGAAATATACTGCATTTAATTCATTCTTTGTCCCGCAGATGGCGTGAGCAGTGTGCTCAGTGTTCTGGTGAGGGAGGTGTTTGTTGGTGTGTGACTGTAGGAGGAAAATGTCAGGCAAGGTCTCGGGTTACATTTCTGCCTTTTCAATGGAACACTTGTGCTGTCAAACACGAAGGCTATGACATAGGACAAGACGTTTTCCTTAAAAAAATACACTCTTGTTCTCAATCAACAGTGAGAACAATTTTTCTCCTAGATTTGCTTTCTTTGTGAGGGTAAAGAATTTACTGAAAAGTGAGAGGAGCCACGCGTATTTGCATGCCGTGAATAGGAAGACGAAGGGAGGTGTTACAGGAACTGTTCTGTGTTGTATTGTTGAGAAGCTTGCCAGGGCAACTATTCAAGAAGATCAGGTTTCTACATTTTAATTCATCAAGTTCTCATTCTGTGACCATAAGATGATCCACATCACCAAGAAGATAAACTGTGTGCCCAGTGTCATGTGCCTCTGTTATGAATGGTTCCCCTGTAGACACTGAGGCATAGTATAGTAGGATTTTATAGTATAGTATTCTACACACCGCACAGCATGGTATGTAAGTAACAGAGATGTGAATTTTAAGCAATATAACTATGAATTTTGTCTAAGTGTGACACAACATTAGGCCTTTAACTACTGTAGGGTTTGGATCTGCAGTGTGGCACTATAAACCCTACAGCTGAGCATGTGAAATAGTTCAGTCATGACATCTTCACAAGGCGATGTGTTAAGTTACAGTACATTTAATCAGCATTCACATGGAGAGAGAGGGAGAGAGAGAGAGAGTGAGAGAGTCAGAGAGAGAGAGAGAGAGAGAGAGAGAGAGAGAGAGAGAGATCCAATTTTGGATTTTCAGTTTTTTTGTTTGTTTTTTTTCTTTACAAATTTTACCGTGTGCTGTAGCAAAAAGCAGCTCTGTTTGTACAGATATGGAAGAATTCTTCATTTTTACACAACTCCTCACCAATGGTGTTTTCTTCCCCTAAAAATCTTGTGATTACTAATAAATAACACTTAAAATTTTTTTTGTTTTTAGACTCATTCTAGCAGGTGGAGGTGTGTTAATAATGAGTGTTTGCACAACTGTAAATGTGTATTTGCCTTTTTGCATGAGTGTGTCTCTTGAAATAAAGCTTTACAGACAAAGAACCATTGAAAATGTATCTTATCAGAAACACTGTGTACACAGGAACAGCACAGACGAGGCCTTATCGCTCCCTTTATGACCAGCTTACTTACGCTTACTGCTGTTCTGGAGAAGCCCTGAGGACACTATACTGCACTGTGAGTCTGGTTTACGAAATAGGAATATCATCAAGCACTAATTCCCACTTTCTCCAGTGCATTAGTTAATAGACTACGGTACTGAGGATTATATCTCTGTTAGCTTCCTCCGTACTGTCCTACATGAATCAATGCTTCTTTTTAAGATGCTTCAGGCCCAAAACATTGGAAACTAAATGTGCTTGTGTGTGTGTGTGTGTGAGGTGCTTTTCTTGCAGATACTTTACACTACTTCCAGTATATTACTGCCAGCATGGCTTCAAACACACTTCAACAAGCGTCTTGTGTCCTTGGTTAGACTGACACCCCCCACTCTTTTTCCTAACATGCCTAACACACTCTAATAGCAGGCTCAGCAGCAGGATTTACGCTGTGCTGTAGGATTTTAACCCTTTTTTTAACAGACTGAACAAATTTCACTATAAAGGTTACGAAATTGTTTTTTTTCCAGTAAACAGAAGGTTTGCTCCCCAACATCTGGAACTCATCATTCACCCTAATCTAGTTCTAAGGACCTCCTCTGGGCCCCTAGCAGTGTGGGGAACACCACTTTCCTCCATCTTTTCTCCCTACAGCACTTCAACTATCATGTAAGACTGAAGTAATAACTAAGTAATAAAGCAGTGAGAAACGGTATAATCCTGGCTTCAAACTCTCGACTAATTAACAATCAGTTGGGGTGCTAATCTACTGCTGGGTGCCATTACATTCACAGAGACATTTTCTATCCCAAAACATTACTGGCTGTGCTGGACATTATTCAGGTCCTTTTGACATGCTCCTTCACTGACTTCCTTTATTACATGATGTCAAAACTCGCATTATGAAATCCAAAATAGGCAAGCAAGGCAAAAAGCTGAGCTTTTGACACGGAGTGTATCAAAATACATAATATCCTCTTCGGTTAGACTACTGTCGGCGCATGAAAGAAAAACACCCCCACTATTAGAAAAGTGTGCAGGTGAACACTGGTGGGAGTCAGCTAGGAGGACAGGAGAGTTCTCATAAAATCTAATCAAAGACTAGGGTTTCCTTACTGAACTATATCCGGGACAGAACACACCCTTAATCATGTTGATTTACTTTTGCAGAACCAAAGAATCTGTGTGTGACTGTCGGATTTACAGAAGGTTGACGAGCACATAAATTGTCTGTGACATTTGGAACATACAGTCCTGATAGCCTGGAGCCAAGAGTCATGTCAGCTCTCAGACTCGGTCATTAAGAAGCTGGGTATCTTACATAAAAGTCCTGGTAGGGAGTGTAAAGCTAAATGCTAAAATTAGCTGCCTCAGTCATGGGGCAGCATAGGTTATGGGAGGGTTGGGTTGTGTTTTTTTTTTTATACATGTGGGTCAGGGTTTTTGTGTGTTTGTGTGTGTGTGTGTGTGTGTGTGTGCGCCATATCTTTGTGTCGCCATAAGGATAGGAATATCTGATATTTTTGTGTCCTTGTGTTTTTGTTGTCCTTGTGTGGAGATTTTGCTGGTCCCCATAAGGAAGGTGTTTTTTCTGTCATAGTTTTTTATCAAAAATTTAAAAATAAAAGCACTAAAAAGTAGTTTTTTTTATTACTGAGATTACGGTTAGCATTCATTAGCAGTAATAATTAAGTCAATGGAAAGTCTTCACAAGTATAGCAAGACAAACGTGTGTGTGTGTGTGTGTGTACACAAAGCTCACCTTCTGAGGTGCGTTGATGACACCCGTGTTATAACCGAACTGAAGAGAGCCAATGACAGCTGTCCCCACAGCAAGCAACAGTTGGAAGGTCAACTTCTGCAGGAGGAAATAAAAAAAACAAAAAACAAAACAAATTAATCACTAGTAAAAGCAAACCATCACAACTGACTCCCAGCAAACAAGTTTAAATCATATGCTGCAGGGGACAGTCAGACCTTATTGAAAAGCCTTTTGGGGGCCTGCAGTGGAATGCTTGGAAGCCGACACGTGTCTCATCTCTCATCTCTCTCCATCTCGCTCACAAAAGAGGCTTCTATTTCTCTTTGTGTGAGAGTTTAACCTACACCTGTCTACTGCGTAACAAGGCCCGTTTCAGTACGCTTTAATACTTGTCAAAAAACTAGAAATGCCACCAAACACGAAACACAAACCTTCAGTACCCAGAAAGCTTTTAAATCTTCATTGCAACACTTTGCAAAGCTCCCATAATGTAAATACTTGTGTATTCTCATCGTTATCTAAATACACATAAAATGTGCTCACTGCCCTTTCGTCATTCTGTAGTTAAAACAAATACCATATGAGGTCAGTACACTCTGGCGTGGAGTAGCTTGTACTTGAAAAATAGGGCTGTGATGGAAATAATGTTCACACAATGACGACAGTTCTGCTCAGGAGAAATAAAATTCAAGCAGCCTCTTATTGTAAAAGTCCCCCCCTTCTCTCTCTCTCTTTCTCTCTCTCTCTCTCTCTCTTTCTCTCTCTCTATTTAACTCATGAGTGTAAGACTGTACTGGCATCTCTTGTTTTTATCCAAACTGTAAGACAAGCTTTTTAAAACTAGACTCAGACTCGCTGGGCTTCTTCTTCCACCCAAATATCACAGGCTAAAATAATTCATTCCTCATCACTAAACATACTTTAAGGTATTGTACTACACTGTGACCTACATTTAAAATGTCATCACATGCCTGTTTTCTATTGTTTGGATACTAACTGAGCTTACAGTCATGCTGAAAAACCTTCACGCCAGCCATTAACCTTCATGCCAACTGGATAAACTCAGGTGACACCAGAGACAGCGTGGCTTTCACACCACGCCCGTACATCCGGGTTTTACTAAGGGCTGCTACTACTACTACTACTACAGGTAGACGGTAAATAAAGACAAACCTAATGGAAAAGGTTCTAGAAAACAGATAATGTTACTGTAAATCCTTAAGTGGTTCTTAGTTTACTGATGCCAGTGTTATCTCTTAAATTAGCACCTTCACCTAGACTCAGCGAGGGAAAAAATAAGTAAGGAGGGAATGTTTTTTCAGGAGGAGGTGCTTGTAAAGGAATTTGCCTTCAGCGCTGTGTTGTGGGTGTTAGCAGGGAGACTGTAAACAGAGCACCCATCAGGACATAGTCTTCACCGTATGCGTTTTGGAAAAAGTCAGCACGGGTTTGGAGTAGTCATGCGTCTCATTTTATACACAGGCACCCACCCACTGAGGCAAGCTCGGTCCGAGTGGCTGTGAACATGACGCAGGAACACCCCCTCGCTGGCTTTCCTCCAATAAGCCTGCATGTCTGAAAAGCTGCTGTAGGTCAGGGAGTTCGTGACGACGCTGTTTAACCATCTCAAGTACAGGATGTTACTCACACACACACACACACACACAGTCCCAAGAAAAGCTCTGTGGTAGAAGTCTTAAAGAAGCTTGTTCCTCTTAAACCTGACAGCAAAAATCTTCTTTTAATCTTTTAATTTCTCTCTTTATTATTTTGATAATTGATTGTTTGCCTCATTTGATTCATACTCTAGTAGTTAATGCTGCATAAGTGCTCTATAAATATACTTCGTTTTATGGTAACTTTCCAGAGCTAAGAAACGTTTGTATTTTCACAATGACAAGTTATTACGTAGTTAAGATGCATTTTATCAAGCGGACGTAACTCTGTGAGAGTGAGAGTGAGAGCTTCTCCGGCTTGCCGCGACATGCTTACAGCATGTAGAGTTAGCAAACAGCAGGCTTTCAGACTCCACCCTTGCTCCACATAACTTCATCACCACCACCTGGTGCGTCGCTTGCCGAACAGTTGATGGTGTGAAACCTTCTTCGAGGATTTCTTATAATCGATTTTCATTTGTACCGTGCGCTGCGACACCAAACAGTCTTCGTTGAATGTACAGTCTGTTTGTTTTGTTTTTTTTGGAGATATGAACTCATAAACAAATGATAGCTGCACCAACCTTCAAACATTAACTATATCCTTCCTGTTCACACAACAATGCTGGAAGCAGAGGACATTTCAGTGTGGGTGTGTCTCTTTAAGAGAGATCCGGCTTGGCCTAATACTAAATATGGAGGTCTGCGCTTGTGTGGCGAAAGACAAGAGTGTTTATGCATAAAATACTTTTCAGGATCATGTTGACATCTTAATCCTACTTTACAAGAGAAGGCACTTCACTAGAACAAGAAGCAAAAGACATGCAGACATACAAGCACGAAATTAACAAAGAAATGTACGCACGAGGGCTTAGTAGGGATACGTCATTGGTTTGGAGGTAACGCGTTTCAGTCAGGTTCATCTATTTTGTTCTATTTACCTACTTATCTATCTAATCGTTTTGCCATAGATGAGTCTGTTTTTCAATTTAGTACGTTCAGTTGTCAAAAAAAAAAACCCCAGCAAATATGTGGGCAAGTCAACAGCCAGCAAATAAAATCATGCAATGTGTGAGAAAGGAATCTAATTTCCTTTCTCCTGGTATAATCACTGGATATAATCTGCTAGTGTGTGCATCGTCTCAGCCCTGAAAGGATCATGTCAACAACCAGGGCAAATTGAGAGCCTAGAAAAGTAAATACAGGAAGTAAACAGTGGACAGGCAGCAGCGCAGCTCCTCTGTGAAATGAATGCATAAATGGCTGTACATGAATCACTAGCTGCACAAGATGACTTGGCTTCTTGTTTAGGACTTTTTAAGGCTTTCTTACGCTACATACAGTCACTCACAAAACTGAGTACACCCCTCACATTTCTGCAAATATTTTACTATATATTTTCATGGGCCAACACTATAGAAATGAAACTTGGATATAACTTAGAGTAGTCAGTGTACAGCTTCTATAGCAGTACAGATTTACTGTCTTCTGAAATTAACACAACACACAGCCATTAATGTCCAAATATCTGGCAACACAAGTGAGTATACCTCACAGTGAACATGTCCAAATTGTGCCCATAGTGTCAATATTTTGTGCGACCACCATTATTATCTAGCACTGCCTTCACACTCTTGGGCATGGAATTCACCAGAGCTGCACAGGTTGCTACCGGAATCCTCTTCCACTCCTCCATGATGACATCACGGAGCTGGTGGATGTTAAGACACCTTGAGGACTTTGCCCAACAGGTGCTCAATTGGGTTTAGGTCTGCAGACATACTTGGCGAGTCCATCACCTTCACCTTCATCTTCCTCAGCAAAGCAGGTATCATCTTGGAGGAGTGTTTGGGGTCCTTATCAAGTTTGGGGAAAAAAGGGAGAGGATCATGCTCTGCTTCAGAATGTCACAGTACATGTTGGAATTCATGTTTCCATCAATGAACCACAGCTCCCCAGTGCCAGCAGCACTCATGCAGCCCCAGACCATGATGCTCGGCTATAGGCAAGACACAGTTATCTTGGTACTCCTCACCAGGGCGCTGCCACACATGCTGGCCACCATCTGAGACAAACAAGTTTATCTTGGTCTTGTCAGAACACAGGACATGGTGCCAGTAATCCATGCTGTTGGACTGCTTGTCTTCAGCAAACTGTTTGGAATTTGGACATGTTCACTGTGAGGTGTACTCACTTGTGTTGCCAGCTATTTGGACATCAATGGCTGTGTGTTGATGTAATTTCAGAAGACAGTAAATTTGTACTGCTATACAAGCTGTACACTGACTACTCTAAGTTATATCCAAGTTGCATTTCTATAGTGTTGTGTTGTCCCATGAAAAGATATAAGAAAATATTTGCAGAAATGTGAGGGGTGTACTCACTTTTGTGAGTGACTGTATTTCCTAAAACTCCTTATATTACATTAGTACATTATACGGATGACCAAATATATAATTTGATAACGGGTAAAACGAGCTTTACTGATAATCATCGCCACGCATGTATACAAACCTGCTGTTAGATCAGACTATGTAGGGATTGTTCCACATTCTCCATACATTTCTGTGTAGTGATGTTCCTGTAAACACTCACACCCATCATCTGAGCAGCTGCTGAATCATTGCGAATCAGAATGCAGTTTTATAGTGGACTGATTACATTCCAGGAAAACATACCAGGAAACAGTCTCGTTTTCTGTTACAGTCACCAGTGCGATAAGAGCTTTCCACAGAAACATGGCTGTCTTGTAACAAGGGTTAAATAGTTAAAGATTATTCTAGGCTAAGGTAAAAAAAATTTCCTAATTTTGTGCTCTGAAAGAGCTTCACTGAGAACTGAAGCTCATGGACAGGCTTGAGGCAGTAAATTAAACCCAACATGCAAATACGTTCAGCGCCTTTATCGTGGCCTTGTGTGTTCTGGCTGACGCCACACTTTGTTTTCACACTCGGTTTACATGAAAACCAGTTCCCTGTATAAGTAGTCATAGAGATAAAAATACAGATCAGCAATTTGAATGCAATGCAATTTGAACTATGCTTGTTAATATGATCCTGGCTTTTTAAAAAGAGTGATATTTATGCGTGTGCGTTCAGGCACTCCGGCTTTCTAGCCTGATAACAAGCTGATGCTTAAGCGCTCCAGCATTTTGTCCTCGGTGCAAGCCGGCGCATCATATCAGCAGCAATAAAAGTCTTCAGCATTAACAATCCGTTCTGATCGCTGAGTAAACACTGGCTGCGTTGTGATGAAGCCGTCTGTGTCTTTCTGGTTGCACCTTTGCTCTAATTTCAGTTTACTTACACCGTCGTGTGACGCAGGCAATTCAGAAGTCTTGACATAACTCACATAAAAGCGTCTTGATGGAGGAACAAAAACCAGTTCGCTAAAAAGGTGGGTGGGAATTCAAAGGAATTCCACGAAATTATAAAAAAAAAAAAAACATGACGCAACACGTCGTACAAATGTGAGTCCTGTTCTTAGACTGCCTTGGCATTCCAACATACAGTGATCAGTAATTGTAGTAATCAAGCTTTCTGTTTGTGTGTTTATTATTAAAATATTTTTCATAGCCCTAATAATGATGCAACAACTGTAATACTTACATGATGAACTGGGGGTTTTTTTTGAACGGGGGAAAAAGGACTCAACTCGAAATATGACTCAGATGCTTGTAACTGAATGCAAAGCAGTGTAGGGAGTGTGTGCTTGCATCATCCACAGAGGAAGCCCCTAACTACCGTCTGTGGCAGCAGCGGAGCCGAGAGATATAATGACGTACAGATTCTTAAAAGAAAACTGCCTCTTGGTTATTTACCATCGTTATCACTAATATAGGCGGTGATCTAAAACAACATGGCGGTTTTGTTAAAAAGTAGAGAGAGCAGAAAGAGGAACTTGTCCAGATGCCGTTGCTGTGTGCGCCACACTGATGGGAGAAACGGCGCAGTGCTGGGTATCATGTTCGCTCTTTTCTTACTCTCTCTGGCTCCGTGTCAGAGTGACACTACATTCGGCACGTCCACAACTTCGCCTCCCTCCCATCACAGGAAAAACTGGCATCGATTTTCCACCAGCGCAGTGCCAGTGCTGGTTAAAGGAGCATTGAAAAGGATCGGACCTGATAACTGTCGAGCGCAGACGCCTAGAGGAGTACAGAGCTGTCGTACTGTCCTTGTGTAGTCTTTTTTCTCCGCAATACCTACCCACAGCAGCCCGGAAACAGACCTCGTCTTTTACTTCTATACAAACCCAGTGGTCCCGAGGAAAGGTATTACTGCAAAGCCACCTTATTTTAAATCGCGTTTTCTTTTTCTTTTTTTTTAAGTTTTCATTACGCTTACTCTGAAATGTGTCTCTGAGTCACAACAATGAGGATGCAAAAAGAAATCCAACCGGACTACAGTGGAATGAAAGTAGATATTGTAAGAAATGATCTCTTCCTCTTAGGAAGTTACACAAGAGCTCCTCTGTACGTCTTATGAAATCAGAACGAATTTGTCTGGTAGTTAATTTAGGGCACCTGTTACAATTACAAAAAAACAAAAAAAGGGTCCACATCTGTATTCTGTTGAAATGCCTGCAATGAGGATCAAGAGCTTTAAAACAAGCAACATGTGTTGATTCGCAGATTCGCATTTGGGTTCAGTAAGTACAACCCCAATTCCAATGAAGTTGGGACATTATGTAAAACATAAATAAAAACAGAATACGATGATTTGCAAATCCTTTTCAACC
>JAOUQY010000019.1:11591013-11601249 GCA_028566355.1 Doras micropoeus
GGTCCAATTTAGCCATGAAACCTCCCACACTAAAATGACAGGTGTTTCAGTTTCATTGTCTAACCCTGTATATTCAGGTACAAAAGTGAGTAAGTGAAGTGAAAAATACTGGGGCAACCAGAGAGATGAACTTGTGCAAAATACTGTCTGTTAGAAATTCACTACAGTAACGGTTCACTGGTGAGGAAAATAGAATGCTTAATGTAGACATGTAGTTTGTAATATGTTAAAATATTCCTGCAGTTTTTTTTATTCTAGCTCCAGTCTGTATCTGGTCAATCTAGATAACAACAAACTGAAGCATAAAACTACTGCAGCCTCCTGAATACTTTGAAAGGACAGTTTGCATTTCTCTTAATTCTGTTGAGTACCTCAGAAGCTAGGCTTGTTAAAGGCTGGTTTATAAAGTTGCTGAATTGTTTTCACTGCCATTATTAAGGTCGGCAGTCATATCTGTGAACGTGCAATCCCTCATGTACAGTCAGCACTTCAATTACAGGATGGTATTTCAGAGGAAGTGACGTGTTATGTGTGATTTTACTTTGCATCACTTGTATCGTTTCCACGATACAATTCTCTGAAAATGAAGATCAAACTCCACCCCCACAACACCCCAGCCCCACCCCCCACACACACCCCCCGGCACGAAGGGCACGCACACACACACACACGCACACACACACACACACACACATACATACACATTTCATATAGCCTGAGTAAATATTAAAACACATACATAGTCTGAAACATGTCTGAACCATTAAGATCTTTATCTTTAAAAAAGGAAATAAAAGGCAAAAGAGGTAGCTCATGGTTTCCCTTTACACCAAGCTGAACTTCTGAAGAAGTGTGTGCGTGCCGCTGCTCACATCCCTTCCTCTCTCTCTCTCTCTCTCTCTCTCTCTCTCTCTCTCTCTCTCTCACTCTCGCTCTCACTCTCGCTCTGTCTCCCCTCATTCATTATTTACTCCTGTATTAACGCTTGCACCCTTTTTCTCAAATGCTGTTTTTTTTGTCTCCGTTAACTACATCCAGCGTCAACAGTCACTTTTTCTCATTCTGATCCACATAAGCGCTTTTTCCCATCATCTACGCTGAAATATTCTCTCAAGTACCACTCACATGGTGAAAATGTGTAAGCACTGGTGTGCGTGCTGGGGTGCAGGTACAGCTCTGACTCAACCCAACCCATAGCTTCACTTGTTTAAACATGCTCAGACAGACACACTACAATCTATACAGTAAAATTAAAATTACTGTGTACTTTCACAGTAATATTAAAGAGGTTGTGTGTCTGCAGGCTAGAAATTCTGTAGTAAAGCTTGGTTTTTACACACATGCCAAGAGCGCTGTCCCACATCTTGGTGCATTTGCCCACACTCTCACCTCAGATGAACTCTAGCATTTGCAACCATGTTACAAACTGATTTCTATTTTTACACCAAAAGCACAAAAGAAAATATCAAGGGCACATAGTTAAGAGTCTATACAGGAACAAGTGTGCAATGTACTCCAAGCATGTTCAGCTACCCTGTGTCAGAATATGACTGAAGTGTCTTGGCATGTGTTAATTTCTCGGGTTGGTATCTGCCATGCAACAGGAAAGAAGAAGTGCTGGCTAGGTATTGGCAATGAATAAAGTAGAAGGAAAATAGTTTTACAACTTTACAACAACAACAAAAACCAGACACTAAAATGAGTTCAGATAAGCAAATCACTGTACTACTAAAAACTAAAAGCTCTACTTATTGCTTTAGACCTTTTTAGATTGGATGCTTCTGGTGTTGTTTTTCCTAGCTATTTAGGTGTGTGTTACGTGACCCCAATTCCACTACAGTGTCATCAGGCATAAGGGAGGCTCTTCACTAGCTCTTGGAGAAAGGATTAGAGAAAAATGCTTCAGCATGGCAGAAAACATTCAGATGTGATGATAAAGAATAGATAATGGCAGGTCAGCCGTGCTGGAAGTGTGTGAAAGCTGGTTTAGCACAAAGGACTTTGGAAGAGCTGTGCTTTCAGGTTCTTATGATTCTGAGAGAGCTGACTGGAAGTGAACTTGATCACAAACAGTCTTTGTTCCTGAAAAATCTGACAGAGGGTTGAATTGTTTGCTGCTTGGTAACTTATGAATAGAGTCAATTCTCTAGACATTTCACTCTCATACACATGCAAACACATTCTATTTGTGATAATCAGAGGTGTTGAAAAGAAGAGCCAAGCGATTCTGTGTGGCCTGGCATCAACTAGTGCTGCTCAAGCAGTTAGAGAGCTTCTTATAAAAGCCATTCAAGTGTGAGAGCACAGAGACAGTATTGACCTGATACTGCAGCATCAGTAGGGATTCATTAGGATGCTCTAAAGATAATTTGCCATGACAGTTACAATAAAAGTTTAAAATAACATTTGACAAACGTTATATAATAATTTAATTCAAAAGTGGTAAACTAATTTGTGTCACTTGCTCAGTAAAGAAAACTTAGAAGGCATCAGATAGAAATGCTTAAAGGAAATGGACATTATAGCAAACAAAAAGAACCAACACTCAATGAAAGTATAGAAAAGCAAAAATAAATAACTAACGAGGACAATCTGGTGTTAAATCTAGATGGTGTTCAAGTTCTTCTCACTTCTCAGTTCTTCTGGCAGCTTAGGGATGCTGGGGTTTGAACCCCCAACCTTTTGATGTGTACAAAACCATTAAGCCACTACTGTACCAAAGGTTAAAGATCACCCAATGTACATATTTTCAATGTAAGGAAATTTGAAACCTATATCGGTCACCACAAAGACTGTATCTTGATTTCAGCTTGTCCATTTGGCTCAGCGTTACGCCCAAGCAGTAGACTGATCGTAAAAATGATCCACATCATGAATGCTTACCACACCTGTGAGATATAACTGTGGTCATCTATCATGTCATGAGGAACTGGAAGCGATTCCACTGTGCCATCTGACTGCCGAGGAAGTGGTTTTGTCCAGGCACAAACTCAACAAGAAGAAATGAAATGTTGCAGCGTGACAAGATGGCCACTGGTGCTTTTGATAAGTAGCTGATGGGTGCGTGTCATTCCAGGGTGTTCCCATGGCCAAGGTGGTGAACTTGTAGCTCATAGCCCAGGTTCTTAAATTTCTTTCTGGGTTTGTTAAAGGTCACAGGGTCACTGGCAGCAGCCTCCTGGATCTCTCAATCAGTGTCTAAAATGATGAGAATAATAGGCAGGTGGGTGGTATGGTGGGTTTGGCAGTGGTTTATGAAAGAGTAGATTTAAAGACACAAGACAGGGCATCCGCATTGCTGTTCTTTGTACCAGGTCAATAAGAGATAGTGTTAAAGCAAGTAAAGAATAAGACCCACCTGGATTGGTGAGGAGTGAGTCGGTCGGGCTTAATATGCTCAGTGCTGTCAAGTTCTGTTAAAGTGTCAGTAGAGCATATCCTAGAGGACAAAATTAATGTGGGATTGGAAAATGCATACCATGAAATAGATACGTACACACATACACACACACACACACACACACAGGCTGTCCTGTTCACCATCTGCTAAAGAGATGTTAACGTTAAGACACTTCTACTCCAATCCTGCAATCATCCAGACTCGCTATACAGGTTAGGGCTGTGATGTCACAACAGGAAAGTAAACTAACTCAACTCCACCCAGGTGCCTTTAACATCCAAGACGATGACGTATGTGGGATGGAATGATAGGCACAAGCAAAAAAAATTGCAAAAACCAAACCAAAAACAAAAAGTGCAGGAGGAGTGCAGACACTGACCCAAAGGTTTGTTCAGTCTTCTACCATCTGACCATTGGAACCTGGAGTATCAGAAGGATCTCTCTTCTTGCCAAGCCAGATGGGTCATGTTTTTTACTTGGTATCTTTTCAAAAAATCATACTGAGCACGTTCTAAATACAAAGCTGGTGTTTTATTTTGTATCAATATAAATAATAAAGAATAATTCACATTAGATTTTACATTAGATAACATTAGATAAACAGTTTTTGCACATAATGACAGTTATGCTTTCATTTTAATAAGCATTTCAATCTACACCAATTGTGTCAGATGTGTGTTAAAGGTGTGTAAAAAGGCAAGCTTGCATGATTTGCATTTTTTCTACACAGCACATATGTGAAGAGTACAGCCAGGTTTAGGTTCACAGAAACATGTGGTAGTTGTACTCATGAATATCCAGGAAAAAATGCACTCCCCACTTTCTCAATTCATATTTTTATTAAATGAAAGGATTACTTTTCTTCTCTGAGATAACTTTTAGCATATGTCTGTAGGGCTGCAGGACATGGACCAAAGGTTTTAGACTCCAGTCTGTTCTCAAGAAGTTTTCTGTGTTGACTTAGGCGTGTCTCAGAATTATTGGCATTTGTTCATGGACATGTCCTACTTTGGCGCATTGGCATCTTGGTCTTGACTGAGAGTTTGTAAAAATAATGTTCAAGTTTTCTCATCCCCAAACACGGCCTAATCAATGGTACAATGCAAGAATGATTAGTTAAGTAAAGGCTTTTAGCCTTAAAAAGGATTTGATGGTTTTCAGTCTGACTCCAGAATCAGTCTTGCTTTTATCTGGACATGAACTTGACCTGGCCTCAACCCCCTTAAGACTAGATCTTGGCTAGTCATGGTCTTGGATTTGACAGTGGTGGTCTTGAGTATAGCTCTATTCCCCTTGTTTGTTGAAATGCTTTGACAGAACAGTTAGCGATATTACAAAAGAAACAGTGCAAATAGTGTATACTTACCATTTGGGTAAAAAGTATCTCGCTTTTATAAACCAATTGGACAATAACTAGTATAGCCCACACTACATTCCTCAGTACTGTCCAGTCTGTCTACCTCCACACCCATGGGAATGGATCCCACACAGGAAAACCCAGGACACAGCCTACATTCAGTGATGAAGGCTTGTTTGATGTATGTCATGCCCATTCACACATCAAGGAAAATATCCTGACTGAGCACCTACATCCTCAGTCATGCATCTAACCAAATAGACCTTCAACAATACAGAGGAGCCCTAAGCATTCCTGCCCAAATAAACAATCTTAATCCCAGCCACAGCATAGTCCAAGTTCATTCATTCAATCTGTAAAGGCAAAAAAAGGATTGTGGCTTTGCTGTATTTTTAGTGGATAAGTTGGCCACCTCTTTTGTTTCCATAAATATTTCTTTATTTTACTTATTTGCTTTCCAAAAAAACAAAGCAGGGAGTTTGCCAAGTCTTGTAGTTAGCACTGCTTTATCAGAAATCACAAATGATCTTGCATATAGCTACTCATATAATAAACAGAAATAGTAATAAAGGCAAGCGTTAAATCAAGGAAATGAAGTGCAAACGTAAAAATCTTCCTTGTCTATTTTTGCAATGTAATGATCTTTAATTTCTATAATAGTCTCTTTAATAGTTTTATTTTCCTCTTCATATGTTCTAAGATGAGACATGAAGTAAAAAGTCAAATTTAGCATCAAGGCACCAAGCATGTAATAAGGTTTGTGAATCTATATTCATAAACATTGTTTCATAAAAACAGACACGCGAACAGTGAGGAGGGTCACAGGACCTCACAAAACACGAGGAGGGTAGGTGACAGTGTAGCGTCCGAGTGTCCAACACTGCATGCTGGGAACTCTCGCATGGATGCCCCCTCAAACCCAGAAGTCTCTGCCCACTCCCTACAATCCAGTAGCAGTCACTACAATATATTGGGTAATTTAAAAATAAACTACGCTGTACATTCACAACAGATGACACCCATTTATCAGGAGCAGAAACTGCTAAAAAAATGGAAACGTAACATTTTCTCATCATCATAAATGCAAAGGAACTTAAATGTAAAACTAAAAGTCATTATTATAGCTGTAGAGATATGATACTTTATTTCTCTCTCTCACGCACACACACACACACACACAGACACCCCCCCCACACACACACGCACACACACACAAACACACACACACACACACACACACACACACACACACACTTGTCTTGCTATCATGTTGAGGACCTAAACCTTAACTGTAACTTCTATAGTTTTTCTGAAGAAAAAAAAATTTCCATGTGGAGAAAGATGGTTAAGAAGTTTTGATTGATTTACATCAGTTACTTTGACATCATCGGTTACTTGCATCTTTCCTTTTCAGTAAATAAGCCGAGGAAGAATCCAGACTAAAATGTTTTCTCAGTTGATAAAACTGCAATGCAAAACATTTTCTGTTACTGTCCAGAAAACAAGCAGTCTATATATGGTCGTCTGTATTCATCACCTCTTCACAAAAATCACGTGGTTGCGTTTGCACTTCCTGGTTAGTATTATTTAATCTGACGTTTCATGTCGAGCGTATTCAGGAAGTGCTTAAAATAATGCTTAAAACAGATGCAGATTAAACACACTGTGGTATGCTTGCTATGTGTTTTGTAAAGTTTTGAAGCATTCAGACTGTATTTTTCACCATAAATACTCCCAAAACTGAAGGAATGGCGCTAGTCTCATTTTGAAACTGGCAACGCCGTGATGTTTACACATTTCTTCAACATTCATTAATATTCATTACTTTTCTCCAGAGTTCTGCCACACTGCAGGTTTTCCATCTAGCCCTGACATCTAACACTTGACTCTTATATGTAGTTGCTAACACAGATTTTAATTTGTTTGTTCAGCTGTGTTATTCTCTTTGCAGATAGAAGATCTTCAGAAGCAGGCTTTGGTTTTCACCCTGCTTATTTTATAATAAAGTACTGTGCTAAATACAGTACATAGAAGATAAAACCCTTGTCATTCATATGAGTGACATTTTCAGACATTTACTTCAATTATCCTTTTTGTTGGCAAACACTTCAAACAGATGTCATCTTAAAAATAGCATATAACTACATGTCATACACTTAAACTCTCATACAAACACACACACACGAACACACCCTCATGTTATGTCATATTTAATCTTTCTCAGATCATCCTGACATAACCTTGCAACTTTTCCTGAGAATGGTATTTGACACTTAACTCTCTGCCAGGCCTCTGTGGTATTGCTGAGCAGGATCAAACCTGCCTTGGGCAGACAGTGCCATACAACATGCCAAACCAGAAAGATCAGGGACATTACAGAGCCTCAGACAGAGTCATATTGTATATCATATAACTCTTGCTTTGCTGTGTTGGATTCATATGACCTGCCACTCACAGCATGTAGATACAGACCCTGATATTTTTCAGAGCTAACTCCCTAGAGATGAAAGTTCCAGTAGGCTTGATAAATCTGAGCTTGAAAAATATCAGAACACTGAACTGGTTAATTATTGGTTTTCATAGCCTAAAGGTGACATGTCACATTCCAAACTTGTAGCAGCTGGGGTGTGTCTGTGGGTGGGGCTTTCGGCGGAGGGGGGGTGCATTAGAGAAACAGGGACAGGGTGTCATGAGTTCTCTGTTTTTGCCAAACTCACACTGTGTGCTCAATCTCCCCAGAACCTGCTTCTGCACATGCTCCAGCCCCGCCCTCTCATAGTCACGCTGACCTGTTCCTCATCTGCTCCTTATCAGCTCTTCAGTATTTGAGCCCGCTGCTAATCATGATTCTCCGACACATCCTTTAGTGCCGTAGCCTGAACTCTCCCACCTGTTATTTCCTATCTGTTACCTGCTTGTTTGACTCTGTTGCCTGATTATTCATTTATGATATTGCTCTGCCTACTACAGTCTGCTGACCTGATAGATCGAGCATTGCCTGTTAACTGGGTTCTGTCACTGCCTGTGGATTTGTTTGGTTCAGAAATTTTAATAAAGCCTGTTTACCTTTACCCTCGCTTCTGTGTCGTGTTATTGGGTCCCATTTCTAAGTCGGATCACTACAGTGGGAACAATATGTATAAAGAAAAAAACAAGAAATAGCAACAAATATCTTAAAGGGATAGGGATTTTTAAAAACCCGACCTCGGGTCTTTGTGATGACAGAGACGAGCCAGAGTGAAAAGAACTGAAGTGAAACACAAAGCATGAAACTCTAAACCTCAAAACACATGACACTGGACAAGTTATAAGAATATATGAAAGTCTGTATGAGCAATAACGTGGAAATAAAATGGAAATTATTGTTAGGCTTGTACATATTTGGAGATATTGTAGAATTTTGAACTTCTTAGATCAAAATGAACGGTGTAATGTCCTTCATAATTACCTCTATGTTTATTGCATCAAGGTAGATTTGTAGTGAGTGGATTAAACTTTTGGGAGTTGTCTATTTATGCCACAAAACTGAACACATAGGAGAAGTGAGTTAGCTTGGTTGCAAGTCCAAAATGATTTACTTGAATACCTGCTGTGATAAAGCACAAAGGGTTGCGATGTAAGAATAACAGGAGAACCAGGAAATCTAAGGGTTATGGCATAAAAACTATGGTCAGGTTTCCATTTAACCAAACCGAAGGCATGTGTCAAGTTCTGCATCGCATAATTTTATGTCTAGAGTTCAAGACTAGTGTTCCAGAATGATTTCTGTGCCCATAACTACAGCAGTTATAGAAAATAACGAGAATTGTAGGAACATATGAAACTATTATTTCTACTAATTTGTATGAAGAACATGGCTTCTGTAAAAATGTAGAAAGTTATAGATGTTGGAAAACCTTTCAACAAACTAATGATAATATAATACAGTACAGTTCAGATGTGACATTTAAAGCTTAGAGGCAATTGTCTGTGAGCTTGTATGTCCATATTCAACCATTGTAAATAGCTGTGCAGTCGGTAGTGCTGTCATTTTCATGCACCCCTGATCTAATCTGTCTGTCACGATTGGAGTCATTCTAGGGTCATAGGCTATTGTGGGTGACATGGACACACTGCATGGCCATTAACATTTTTCAAAGAGACATTTTTTTAATGGCTTTAATATAACAGGAGAATAAAAATAGCAAAATAACTCGCCATTTTTTGGCTTCTGTTATTATAGAATTGCCTGTTTTACTTAGAAAGATGTCCTAGTTTAGCAAAAATGTTTGACCTTTTTTTTTTCTTTTCTAATATTTAGGTGAAACGGAACGTTAACACAAAACACTTTCCAAAATAAACCCAAGTGCATTTTGCTAATATTTTATTAATTATGAAAACAGTTAATACATTTTACAATTATAATACAGATCTTCAGATATGTAAATAATTTGTTTTTGAAATAGTAGCCTTCTTACTGAAAAGTGGACAAGATCCGGTCACAATACTTAACCTGCAATGTTTCTGACCACCATTTTTTAAATCTAATCCCCGCCCACCATAATTAACTCAGCCCAATAAATACAATTGGTTGACGTCAAGGGTTGTTGTAGCAACGATTCAAAAACATTTCAGCCATTGATTGCTACTGTTTAAAGACATTGCTTATTTGGCCCATTTTACCTGATGTCCTTTGGCATTCTAGCTTTTGAATACTGTAATTCATTCCCTACAAAATAAGAAACTTTATGTACAACAAAAACTGGAAAACTATGGTTTTTGCCCTTTGTGTTTGTGTGGGTGTGGGTGTGTGTGTGTGTGTGTGTGTGTGTGTGTGTGTGTGTGTTCCTGGAATATAGTCATGGGTCATGAGGTTGGGATCCTGACTAGTTTTAAGTTTTAGTAAGACAGTTTTGACTCAGCCTCACCAAGGTAACACACCTCACGTTGGTTTTAGTCAGCATGGTTTCCATCAGTTTAATGGCTCTTGGGCGACCCCTGTAGTATAGTACTGGTGGTGGCCGTCTGTGTCTGTATTATTGCACGTGCAGTGCCATTAAAACCTTAATTTAACCTATTTAGATGTTTTAATCACTTGCCTGCTGCTGAATATTTAAAGTGGGTTGATCTGATCCAAGCTGCTTTATCCTTTTTCCTTTTTTCCCTTCACTTGAACATCTTTATCCTTTAGGCAAGGATAAAACTGAATTTTCTTTCCTTTAGACAAAATGTTGCACCAACCACTGGAAGTACTAGCATACGTATGCATTCACACAGAAATGAACGAAAAAATACGTAATAAATGCTAACATGACTTCCAAGTGTATAATACAACTAAATATTTTGTAATATATATATAGTACTGTACAAAAGTTTTAGGTGGGTGTGGGAAAATGCTGTGGAACAAACTAAGAATGTTTTCAAACATACAAATAATAATTCTTTATTTTTATCAATTTATAAAATGCAAAGTGAGTGAACAAAAGAAAAATCTAAATCC
>JAOUQY010000019.1:11671416-11689444 GCA_028566355.1 Doras micropoeus
GAAAATGGACAATGAGTGTAGAGAAAAGGAGGTGGTCATAATGTTATGCCTGATCGGTGTGTGTATGTATACAGGCAAAGATCCTGACTCTTCAGCTTGCATTAATAACACTGTGAAATTGAAAATGTATTGATTTATTGGTTTGTTGGTTTGGAGGTGATGAGAAAGTTAGAGGGGTTCAGGGGTTTTAAAAAGATGGTTTAAATTAGTTTAACCCCTTAAACAAGATTGCTTAATGCGAGCAGGAACACTGGGTAAATGTTCAGTGCGTTCAGTTACGTTGATAAAATCATACAGTGAGAATTTGGCGCATGCGGAATTTTGGGAACTCTCATGCTGTTATTTGTTACTTGGCGTTATGAACTAACACACCCGTTTCTTTTGCTATCTTTGTGAGAATGTGTCATGGACATAATTATTAATGCAGATAATTAATGCTAAGCCACACACACACACACACACACACACACACACACACACACACACACACACACGTGCGCGCGCGCGCAGTATCAGTCTCGACACTTAACACTGATCCTGTCCAATGAGGGAGAGAGACGGAGCAGAGGCGATTCTCTCCCACCGCCCACATCCACTTATTATCCCTGACAATCGGATGCTGCAGCAGATACACTGCACTGCTCTCAGCTGCTCGGCTTCAACTTCCAGCACAGAACAAAAAAAAAATACGGTAACTGCGAGCTTTGGAGTTCAATCCAAATGTTTAACTTGTACACTAATTGAGCGCTTCATTCCCTTTCTAAAAGACACAAAGAGCAAAGAACAGGTAGAGCGCTCGAAGGATGGAAAAGCAGATGTGTTAAAGTATAAAGCAGGACTGCTGAACGAGTGTTTTGGCAAGAGACAGAGGAGAACTGCTTGTCCTGCGATGCTGGAGCTGCGTAAAGGCAGGAGGTCGGGAGGTAGCGGACCTGAGAGAGCGCAGGGGATCTGCCTGCCCTTCATCCTGCTGCTGCTCATGTTCACTCCGAGCGCGGACTCGTCCTGGTGGTGAGCGCATTTTCCTTTCCAAATCTGATGAACCAAATCTGGACAAGAGCCAGAGGTCAATGCACTTGCTAACGGGGATTTTCAGTAGTGTGAATTTTCAGAAGTGCCCACAGTCTTCATAGGCTAGGAGGGAAAACAAAAGTTTCACAACTCTACCTTACCTAGTCGTTGGTTTGATATAGAGAGTTTATGCCTTTCCACTGTTTATCTTTTACATTACCATGCACTGTTTATATTATTATACTCTATGTATACTATTTTAGTATGTATAAAAACTGAATAGAGTGGTCCTTAAGGCTCACTCTGGTACCTTTATTCAGCTTTTATACACACTAAAAAGTACATAGACTATAATAATATAGATACACTGTCAGAAACACAGCTACCAAACTGTTGGCCAGCTCTTCATGGTCTCAGGAGTGGCACTGTCATGGGTATCAAAGGTAAATCGTTTATACTTTTAGTACAGATTGTTTGCCTGGTGAGCTGCATGTGGTGTACATTTTAATTCCCACTGGTGCTTAAGGTTCATGTACATACCATAAATTCTATTTATAGGTGAAGATACATACTAACCATATTAAAGATACATGCCATCCAACCAGCAATGAAAAGTACAGTTTATTTATGAAAGTGTGAATATATGGAGAAATATAGTGTTATCTAAAAGATATAGATATATGTAAAAAACTAAATCTCAATATTACTAATCAGTGATTGGTTGGTTGCTCTAAGTTCAATATGCAGCACAGAAGTAATTATTTGTCAGATACACGTACTCATAAAGGACAGTGAAATGTTGTATAGCACTTAGTGTAACTGCAGTATCAAAAAATATCTTATGCTTAAACCTTAAATCTAAAATCTGATCAAAATAACTACACGTCTTTAAACAAAATAGCTTACTTTCCACCCAGCATGCAAATAACCATGTTTGGTTTAATATTACCTCAGTTTAATATTAATCTAAACCCTTCAGTGAATAAAATATAAACTTAATAGTGATTAATATAAAGACATACAAAATAATACATAAACTTAACAGTTGCCAACTGGAAGTTTATATAGTAGTACACGTGTTATACGGTACTAAAGAATGGGTTTTTGACATGCCCTTGTATAATATGACCAAACACCATCAATTTGTTCTGTCAAAGCAAGCTGAGATTTCTTTTTGGCACTGTGGTGCAGTGGTTAGTGTTGAGGGTCCTCAGTTTGATCATGAGCTCAAGTTACTGTCCGTGTACTGTGTGCAGTTTCGCATATTCTCCCCATGTCTATGTGGGTTTGCTTCCACATACCTAAAAAAACAAACTGGTAGATTGACTGGCTAGGTTAAATTGACCCTAGGTGTGAATGAGCGTATAAATGCTTGGTGGACTGGCGTCCCATACAGGGTGTACAACCGCTGGAGCTTAGGCTCCAGATCCATCATGACTCTGAGCTAGATAAGGCAGTTACTGAACAAATGAATGAATGAATGAATGTGTTAGTTTATCTATGAGGAGAAAATTCATTGGTCCAGAAAGTCAATAAGTGAAACCCAGTTTTTGAACAGTGCCTTCTCCACTTGTTAATGACAATCCTTGGGGTGTGTTAAAATGCAGACCACTGTCTTGGCTGTGCTGCAGCCTTTGATTTCATTCGGAAGGATTTTAGTTGTAAAAAGTGTAGCCTCTTTTTTGTTCATGTTATTTCATTTTATATTAGTGGTGTTAAAGTAAAAACTGCTCAAAAAACTTCATGAGAGCTTCATAAGATTTATAAGTCAAGCTATATTATAATCATCTCTGCCAGCTGGTAACCACTACCAAATGCTACAAAGGAATATTAATTTTTAGGAAAATAACACAGCAGGAAGCCAATTCAGACATCTCAAACATTTACTGATCAGTTTAGTCACATAATTAGGAAGCTGGAAGACAATTTACCAACTGGCAAAGATGGTCTGCCAGTTTGACTTGCTCAGCCTGTGTGCTGGCAGCTAGTAAGAGCAAGTTGGATCTTTCAGAAGGGCTTAGCAATGGTATTGATGATATTCATTTCATGAAACTACCTAGATCCATAATGTATATAGCCCATAAATTCATTTAATTGGTAGTACTATCTTATTAGCTAGCTAAGTTGCTAGCTAACTAGTCAATGTTAACGAACACCTTTTTAGAAATCAAGCTTAATGGAAAGGTATGCTTCCTCTGAGTCCATTTTGGCAAAGCCCTACCGGATGTTAACCAATCTGTCTAATCCTTTTGAGGCGGAGCTGCCTTCAGGGTTACACTGACTGGCGATATTGCACATGACCATCTGACATTCTTGTTCAGGGCCACAGACTTTGTTGCACTTTGGTCACAGGTTATTGCTTTTCAGCTCCCAGCAGAAGATTGGTAGATTTCTCAATTAAACGTTTCTCTGTCACTAATCGAGGGATCCCTGGGCATTCCATCATGTCTCAGTGGTAGCAATATCAACACAGCCCAACATCTTACCACGCTTTAGGCCGATTGCTTTGCAGCCTACAGCTGTGTAAACAACAGAAAGTCTCAGTAGTCTACCCAATTTTAGATTCTTGCCCCCTACCAGTGTGAATGTCCCCTTTCTCAACCAAACAGGCAACACCACTTTACCTGAGTCTTTGTAGCTGTGCTGAAGTAACTAGGGCCCTACTGCTTCAAATAAGGCAATGGGGATCTGGCAGTGTGAAATTTAGCCAGCAAGACAGCTATGGCTGTGTTCCCGTAGCCACAAGAACCATAGTGATAAATATCTCTCCTTTCCTACAGTAATTTATGCAGTTATGGGGATTGTTGTCATCATAGTAATCAATTCACACACAGTGCTTTTCTGGCTTGCGAGCATTAGTCTTTCCCAATCCCAGACACATGTGGCTGAAAGGTCCTTTGCTGTGGAGAAAATGTATGTGTGTGTGTGCACCATGTTTTTATATCTTTGTGAGAACCAAATTATCCCCAACAGGATAGGATTATCTGATCTTTTTACCTTTGTGGGGAAATTTTGCTGGTCACCATTTATGTTGTAGATTTTAACAAATAAATAAATGAATAAAATAACTTCATTACTGAAGTTAAGGTTAGGGATAGGGTTTGGGTTAGGGTTAGCATTAATTAGCTGCAGTAATAATTATGTCAGTGGAAAGTCTTCACAAGTGTACAAATACAAATGTGTGTGTGAAGGATAAATAGGGCGGTTCTATAGAGTAAGGCCTCCCTCATTGTTGGTTCTTATGGAGGACATATAGTGTATGTGGGTGCATGTGTGTGAATAAAGAGAGGGACGTCCATAACAGGAGTGGAAACTAAACACTGCGTTCGTCTGAGCACTGTCGCATGAACTTGGTTACAATCTATTGGATAATGAGATCCAGGAAGAACAGAATAAACCTTACAGTGCGTGTGAGTGTGTGTGAGTGTGTTAGATCTGAATCAAAAGAGGCCAGTTAGAGGATACTATAATCCCCATTCTGCCGCCTATGGACTACTATAAGAAACATTAATAATCCAGACAAACCCTGAAGAATTATAATCTACTACAGCAGTATAATCTGTTACAAATGTACTCTAAGGGGTACTTTGGCTTGTCCCTCTGGAGGAATACTTAAATATTCTGTACTGAAGCTTAATTAACCGGTCTTCCCTAACAGAGAGGCTTCTATGTAGAAATGTGTTAGGAATCAAAGAACCACTAACTATCTAGAGAAAACTTGAGGAACCCCTCTTCTGAGCATGTATGATGAGACTTAGCTTTTGAATTCTCAGCACCTGAAAGTAACCAAGTGGTTATTATATTGTGGTTGATCCTGTAGATCCGTAGATCTTGTGGTTCTTCCCTTCTGCAGGTACATTGGTGCACTTGGCGCACGGGTCATATGTGACAACATTCCTGGCCTGGTCAACAAGCAGCGGCAGTTGTGCCAGAGACACCCAGACTTAATGCAGTCGATTGGTGAGGGAGCCAAGGAATGGATTCAGGAGTGTCAACACCAGTTCCAGTACCATCGCTGGAACTGTAGCACGCTGGAACGGGACCACAGCGTCTTTGGCCGAGTCATGCTCCGAAGTGCGTCCCATGTTTACTTAGTGCACTTACATAACACAATAACAATGACATAAATAATCTATTCAGGAATGTGTTAAATATTTCTTATAAGTAGGTCATACCAGAATAAAGCAATGGTAGCTCAGTGATTAAAATATTGGACTACTGATCGGAATGTGATGAGTTCACATCCCAGCACCACCAAGCCGCCACTGTTGGGCCCTTGATCAAGGCCCCTAATCCTCAACTGCTAGGTTGTATAAAATGAGATCAATGTAAGTCACTCTGTATAAGGGTGTCTGCCAAATGCTATAAATGTAAATGTAAATAAGAGGGAGTAAAAAAAGCCATCACTCCTCAGATTTCCAAAATGGGCAGGAGTCTGAAAGAGAGTGAATATACTCCAAATACAAGTGGTGAGCAGGGGGATCTGCACGGCCGATGTATAAACAGTAACAGGAGATGTAAATATTTGTGAAGATGACTCTGGCAGACAGACAAAACTGCTCACTTTGACATATCACCCTCTGTTTTGGCTAAGCGCATAAGCGGGAGAATGAAAAATGAGGGGAATAGGGGTCATCGTGTTCTCCACAGCAGAAAAAAAACACACCTCAAGGCTATGAGTGCAGTCATCCAGACACTGAAGGTGAAGGAGTGTTGGTGTGAACCAGTCTGAGGGTAGGAAGCTCCAGGGTGGCCTTGCACACTTGAATAGGCCCAGCATGTCAAGAGCTTAAACCTGAGAGGAGGATGATTATGTGCTGATCCATCACACCAACACGAGGACCAGCACACCAGCACACCTGTTTCAATAAAAGCAGTCTATGCTGAGACCTAGATGCATTTTCAAGTACTACTGAATGTTTCCATTGTCTTTTTTTCTTGTAATTATATATATAAGCTGATCATTTTGTTCTGATCCTGACAGGTAGCCGTGAGGCAGCATTTGTGTACGCAATCTCCTCTGCTGGAGTGGTGTATGCAATCACTCGAGCCTGCAGCCAGGGGGAGCTCAAGAGCTGCAGCTGTGACACCCATAAGAGAGGAAGAGCGCATGATGAAATGGGTGACTTTGACTGGGGTGGCTGTAGCGACAACGTAAATTATGGTATCAAGTTCGCCAAAGCCTTTGTAGATGCCAGGGAGAGAATGGTAAAAGACGCCCGAGCACTGATGAACCTGCACAATAACCGCTGTGGGAGAATGGTGAGGATGTGCTGTTAGGGATGATTCAGGAGATGGTTGATTAATTCAGCACTGTCTGTTGACATACACACTAAAAGATATCTTCTCTGCCTTACATTAACTACACAAATCCCATACAAACTGTAGGTTGTAGGTTGTCTAAATGACTGAATAAAATGGCTTTCCCTTCTTGCTACACTACTACTGTGCTAATACTTGCCTTATGCCTTATGGAGTTCCTCAACCGTTATTCTTCTTAGGCAGTGAAGCGCTTCATGAAGCTTGAATGCAAGTGTCATGGCGTCAGTGGCTCGTGCTCTCTGCGGACATGTTGGCTCGCCATGTCCGATTTCCGGCGCACAGGAGACTTCTTGAGGAAGAAGTACAACATGGCGGTGGAGGTCACGATGAACCAGGACGGCACAGGGTTCATGGCTGCCGACAGGAACTTCAAAGGTACAACCAAAAACGAACTGGTGTATGTGGAAAACTCTCCAGACTATTGCCTGATGGACCGAACAGCAGGTGAGTGAAAATGAACAGTGGATGATTTACCACAGCTACTTTAGCTGATTGGTCACAAATCTCTTATTCTTGGATATAAGTTTGGTTCAAAACAATGATCCTTCAAAAAATCACATTTTATTATGCTCCCCTGAGGACCCTGTCCATGTCCATGTCCATGACCTAGCTAACAACACTCACTAGCTGGATGGAAACCAACGGAAGTGTCATTATCTCTTTCTTCATGTTTGTTTCAGGTTCTCTGGGCACAGCAGGGAGGGTGTGCAATAAATCTTCCAAGGGCATGGACGGCTGCGAAGTTATGTGCTGTGGCCGTGGATACGACACCACGCGGGTTAAACGGGTCACCAAGTGCGAGTGCAGATTCAAGTGGTGTTGCTCGGTGGAGTGCCAAGACTGTGAAGACACTGTAGATGTTCACACTTGCAAACCACACAAGCGCCCAGACTGGCTAGATCTTACTTGACTTCTGTGGGTGTGGCCAGTTATTTTAAATTATTCTCTTCTCAGGGATCCCAAGTGGACCAAAGAATGGTAGGCTGCATAGTCCTGGCTTGCTGGTTACTGCCTGCAGAATGTTATTCCTTGACTTCCATGGCAGCAGTGCAGAAGTAAAACTCTTCTTCAATATGGAACATTGCTAGACTTTGGATACATAAGAAAAAAGGATTTAATCTTTGTTTTTTTTCCCCACTGCTGTTGTCATGGTATATTGACCTCTGATAAGACAGTACAGACAGTCCAATGTTGACAAGAACTTTTTTTAGTCTTTGTTGTGGACTTGACACTGGACGCAGTGCATCAATGAATCTCTGCAGCAACTGTCTGAAAACAGATCCGAACTTACCCAAATTGAAACTGACTAGAAGCGTAGCCCTCTGTGTGAAATCTGCAGAAGGTGGCCATACTCTTGTTGTATATGCAAGGACACGGCATTTAACATGAGACAATGCTATAGTTTGGTTTCCTCAAAGTTCTTTCCCTTTTAATATATTCGACTTACAGAAAGGTGAAACCTTTTTCTCATCCTGCATTATAAGATGTTTGTATTTTAATCTTTTCTTATCGAAACTGAATATCTAAGCACTTAAGCATTATTTTACATGTAAGCACTTTTTTGTGAGAGTTTAGATAAGACTGTGATCGAAGATTGTTCATGTTTAGATTCTCTCAAAAAAAGAGTATTGTTTACATTGAATGAAATAAAAAGAAAGCAAAAAAAGCCAATCTGACACCCAGTTAAAATGTCTCTATAATAATAATAATAAGAAGAAGAAGTTGCATTTATATAGCGCCTTTCACAAACCCAAGGATGCTTTACATAAAAAAATGAATAATAAGAGGAATAATGAGAAGCAAAGAGCAAAGACATTCCATTTAATGTAGATGATGCACCAATCTGATACTAAGTTTCAGTTTTGGAGCCAATACTGTCCTGAAACACTGGACTGATCATGGATTGGGTGTGCTTTAGTTTCCATTCAGTGACACAGTGATGTATTTCATGCAGTGAATGTGTGTGGTGTTGACTGACACGGCACAGAATTTGGAGGTGAGCACAGGACACAGCTTATTCTAAAGCGCGTCGCCATCAAGCCCCTGATGTTTCAGATAACTTGGCAGCAGAAGCTTGCAGCGAGGCGCTCAGCTACTAAGAGGCTGTCAGTAATGGAGCAGCATTGGGTATTGGATATCATTATTATCACAAATGGGGAAAAAAAAGTCATCCTTTCGATTGCAGCTCGTACATTTCTGAAAGCCCGTCCTATGGCCTTTTAAGTGATTCTTTAACCTCTGCAATGTCTTAATGCTTCACCATCTTTATGTCCTCATGCAAAACTAAATGTGATACTAAACTTTAAATCGACACCATATAAAGATATAGTGTGCCATGATTGAGTCGTAAAAATATCCAGGACAGCATGGCTAGCATTCGTTTTGCTACGCCAAACCTTCTGTTTCTAAATTTGTTATTAAGATGGATGAGTGGAGTCAGGGCTTTGGCATACTGATGAGATAACGCATGTCCAAAATGGCACTTCCATTAATCTAAAGCAAGCTGAACCTGTCATGTACAGGATGAGGAGACTTGTGCCGTTCTGTGTTATGCTGGCAAGAAGGGAAAACAATAAAAAAAATATATGAAAAAAGGAACAAATAAAACTAAATGGTTATAGTTAATAAAAATCAGGCAGTCTCCCCAAGATAGATTATGTATATCTTAATACTTTTGCTTTCAGGGTCTTTTTCCCTTCTCTGCTAAAACCCCTGTCAGATTCTGTTTTCTGGCATTCACCGGCACTATCGTTCACCTTTTCTCAGCAGAGGAAAAGATTATGTGTTGTGAAAGAGCTCAGGAAAACATGTCCATGTGTTTATTTTAAAGCATTGTAAAAGAGCCCCCTTGATACGTTACAGTTGATGTTGAAATTTACACATGTTCTTAAAGCGCCCTACCGTTTTAATTAGCACGCTGATCCCGACAATCCAAAGTGTTTCGGTGGAAGGCTGGGTTCTTGAATGACATTTCAGTTTCCTGAGGCAAGTGGCCTTAACAATGGCTGATTAAAGGGATAATGAACATAAACATTACATGACCATTTTCACACAGTGCCAAGTGTGTGTGGTCCCAGTAACTGCTCTTGTTTGGAATCGCATGCTCTAGATAATGATCTTGTCAGGCTGAAAACCTTCCAGCTGTTTTCAGTTGGGCCAAATATAACATTCTGTTATTTATTTCTCTTTTTCATTACGAGTTTGAGGTAGTTCTTTCAGAGTTGGCTCACAAACACTTCTGAAATAGTATGTATGCTACCATTTGATTAGTTTCAAAGATAGATGGCAAGACAAAGTTTTACAAGCAGAACATAATTCTTGCTATTAGAATTTGTGTAACATTTGACATTGGCTAAATTGAAGTTGTTTTTAAACTTGATTTACACAAACGTGGTGCCAGAGTAATAGTAATAGGCTTTACAAAGGTAAACTCATTTTTGCCCTGGTGTATGTGCTTATATAGGTCTATATAGGTCATTCTTTTGCATTTTAGCTATAGGAAAACAGGTAGCCTCATGGGGGACTCTGTGTTTCCCTCTCATGTTTCTGATCAGTGCCAGGGTTTGGCCCTGAAGCCAGATTTATAGTGGAGTCTAGTGTAATGTATACATAATGTTTGTGTCAGAGGGTGAAATCACTCCCAGTGGTAAATGGTTGGGAGGTTTAGCATGCCTGCTGCCAGGCAGAGCTTGCCAGGCTGATGGTATGGGATTAACACATAAAAATGCTTATGTGATATGTCAGCTTGCAAAAATGAAGTTCTCCTTACTCTCAGTGTTAAGACCCTTTGGGTGCTACAGCCAGTGGGTATCAAAGACATTACGTTCCTCTTTTATATGAAGTGGCTTTGATTGTTTGGGATTTAAGAGTCCACACATGTGGGCTGTGATACTTGATCACAGAATGGCTATTGATCTAGGAGCTTTCAGGTCGTCTAAGTTTTTCCTACTCCCAAAACTCCTAATTTATCTGACAGCAAGCTTGATGATTAGAAGTTCTGTTTCACTCCTCCTAAAGACCAAGGCCAGTGTGTAACACCTATTGTACATCCTCACATAGGAACAAGGCATCCAGAACACATCCGACCTCCTTGTCCGCATTACAGTTCTCGTTCTCACTGAGAACTCTGAGAAGAGCCAGAGCAGGTCATCGGCATGACTGCCTGAGGAAGTGTGGATATTATTACTGTAGCCAATCAGATTCAACAGGTGTCTGGCGAGGACGCTAGGAATGATGATGGCATCCACACTGGTAATTCCACTAAGCTTGCTGCAGCTAAGGGCGTTCCCTAGTGAATACACCATCAAGGCAGAGCATACACCGGGGCTGCACCCAGAGGTGGCAACTCAAATATAGAAGGTTTGGAAAGGCGCATATGGGCCTTTTCACTTGTGCCAAATGATCACACAACCAGTCGTGGATATCCGCTGGGGCACGATGCCCTAGTCCACAACTGGCCTCGGCACTTGTTACATGCCTTTCCACCTCTGCTTCTGATTCTAACCATACTGCTAGATTTTGTTTCACATAAATATCCTTAAACCATTTTCCATTTACCTTGACAAAAAAGCAAGGGCACTGCGTCAGCATCTTTCAAACGGGAAAATCGAGAGGATTACAAGAGGAGACAAGACTAATGCAGAATTGTGGGATTTGTGTGGGGGGGTGGGGGGCATGGGGGTACGAAGACAAATGCTCTTTTTGTTTTGTGAGTGATAATTTGTTGCAACATTTTCCAACATTAAAATTCATAAGTCTTATGCAACGTGAGTAAAGGTTAGCAGGGCTGCATCTGTTGTACAGTTTTATATAGAACCTTTAAAGGGTTACCTGTATGTTGTAGACTGCAGGCAATAGGCAAAAATATATGCCTCAATTAATAAACCTCGATTCTTTCTGTGAATGCTGGTAAAATATGAAGCCAGTGGCATCTGTTTCCAATTCTATCCATCCCACTTTTAACAAGAGTAATCAGAGCAAATATTCAGCCGTGTAGATGAGCATTACAAGAACGTACAGTTAACTCCACAATTTGTGGAGTCCACAAGTCTTGAAGAATAGCATTTCAAACATTATAGTATATTACATAGTTACTGATATAGTTAATATAGCATCATTATGAATACGATTTTGTATTTAGGGCACTTGGAGTTCCTTTGAAAGCACTCAACCAAAACACATAAACCCCTTACGCATCCAATAAAGTCTATGCATGTGGAAAGCACTCGTTCAGAAGTGTCTGTGGTGAACACGTAGTTTGTTTTAGAAAGCCATATACATACCAATTCATGTCAAGTTGTCCGTTAAGCTTGTTTTCCTAGAAGAATGGCCTCTTGAACCAGCATTTGTTTGTAAACAGACAGCTGAATAAACAGCGCGCTGTGTGAGATCCAGAAAGCACATCCACCAGTTAGTTCAGTTCTAGGCACTCTTTTTTTTTTTTTTAAGTTTTAGGCACTCTATTGTTTTAGGTACAACCTTTGTTATTGATGTTTTTTAGTTCTGCATTATCGAGTCAGTACAAAAAGTACAATGTTATATTTCCGAATTGTACTTAAATGCTTGTATCTCAGTAATGAAAGCAACACATCACATAACAGAGCACTTTTCAGACAAAAACCATAATGAAGGCTGCTGGGTTTTGCATGCAAAAAAAGAAGTAAGTGTGACAGCCAAAGTCTCCAGAAGAGCTGTGGCAGATTCTCCAAAACGCTCAGTAAAACTTGAATGTGAATTTCCTTATCAACTGCACTGATTGTCCCTGGGAACACTATTTAAGAAAAAGGCACCCCGAATATAGACTTCCTTTAGTTTATTACTGTTTACTGCACTTTAGAGTGTTTTCTATTATCTAGAAACATCTTCATTATTTTTGAAGGCATCTTTGCTTTACAGCGAGTCTTTGCATGTGTCTAAGACTTCTGCATCGTACTGTACAGTAATCAGCTGGTAAGTTTTACTGAGCGTCTTGGAGAATCTGCCACAGCTCTTCTGGAGACTTTGTCTGTCACACTTACTTTTTGTGCATGCAAAACCCAGCAGCCTTCATCAGGTGTTCTGTCTGAAAAGTGCTGTTATGTAATGTGTCACTTTCGTTACTGAGATACAAACATTTCTGTGCAACATTTAATTTTTTTTGGAAAAGTAACATTTGGAAATGTTAAATATTTTCATACTGACTCAGTAATGCAGAAAAAGAGACAAAAAAAGTGCCTAAGACTTTTGCACAGTACTGTATATCCAGGGCATGAAAAGTCACCAAGACACGACTACAGGAATATGTTCCATAAGAATAGGAATAAAATAGGAATAAATAAGAAATGAGAACAGTAAATATAATTTGCAGTTATCGTATCTTGCAGATATCATATAAGGATTTTCACTTAGACAGTTCTATTAATCGTGATCCATGTAAAACATCTTAAATACAAGGTCTTTTGTGTATCGATTCTCATTTTGAATTACCGAGACAATGACTAGCCGCAAACTCTCATCCAGCAGCTGGGTCACTCTATTCACCCCCACCCACATTACAAAATGAGTGGGTTTTATCCTGTAAGGTGTGGTGTTGTGTAAAGGATTGCTTGTGAGAGCTGCTAAAAACACTTTCATGATTTACTGCCTCTGTCAGTCTCCAACATATACAAGGCCAACCAGTTCTGCCAGTTGTTGCTATGGCAGAATGCCTCGCCTCTATATATCAGCATGGCACTCGCTGCCAAGGGAAGGGAAATGTATCTACTATTATCAGCACAAGGAGCTGGCCATTCAAGCTATCTACACATTCAGAAGACCAAATAAATAAGGCAGGATTCGATCAAAAAACATCGCTCAGAACATTTTATTACGATCAGCACAGATCACACAGAACTTCTTAGCACATTTAAATGCTACACATCCAGTAGATTGACCCCGGGATGTCTGCATGTATTTCGGTGGGGGGAAATAGAGGGGAGGGGGGGTTGTTTTAGATTCTTGTTAGCTGGTACCAAAGGCAGGAAGGCATAAAGTTCTCCATCTTATCTGCAAAAAAGCCCAGTGGTGCAAAAAGGGTGCTGAAGAACTGTGGAAAAAGAGGGAAAAAAACTGCAATCAAATGCATTCTGTATGTAGGTAATTTATCTGGACAAACAAAATATTTTTAAACAACGTGTAAAAGTACAATTTAAAAAGAGGTTTCCGTTCCGGCAGCTGGTTGAATTTTCGGTTCTCCTCTTGACCCCATCTTTGTCCTTTTGAACAGTTTATGTTGTTATAGCATTTAAGAAGTCAAAAGGAGTGACCTTACAGACTTGTACATTAAAGTGTGTTATTGTGTATGCTGCTATTGTTGTGCTTCTAATTAACAAAGCACTTTATCCTTGTTAAAAAAAAAAAAGAAAAGAAAAAAGTAAGTAGAATTAATTATTAACTAGTTAATGGATTCATTATGTCCATTTACATTTAACAGAGAATACAGACTCTAGTCTATGCTCTATATGTCTTAGATACTTCATAAAAATGATTAAATTTGCCTCTGTGACTACTGGCCTTAGAGTCATAGCTCAAGAGGAGTGCAGGCCAGACACAAACATTAGGGAAGTGTTTCTCCAAACTCAAGCCAACACACAGCTCCAAGTCTGCAAGTTAGCGTGAAAGCGCGCATCTGAATAGCATTTGAAGGCTTACAGCTCGACTGACCATAAACAAGCGCTTAATGTGTTTATGAAGCGATGCGTTTCACAGATGAACAGGTGTTTATGACTGAACATGGCGAGTTTCAACTGCAGCACGAACAACAAGCAAGGGAAAATGCTGATGGTTGGAGTCAGGGCTGGAGAAGCATCATCTATTTAAGCGCAGATCCGGGGAACAGATAAGGCTAATGTAAATAAGTGCTGCATCGTGACAAATGAGAACGATAAAAAGATAGAGGCTGGTGAAGGTTGGTGTCCTCATATTGCTTAGGTTATTACGATGACAAATAAGGTTACTATTTCTCTTGGAGAACAGCGTGTTTACAATGGACATGTGTGTCTGCTCGATGGGATGGAAGCTGAACTGTACATGCGTCATTGCGTGCATGTCATGAAGGATATCCTGCTTTGAACAATCTGTGGCAATGGCAAGCACATTTGGTTACCCAATCTAAAACACAAGAAGCTTTAATTGCATGCAAACCAAACCGAGATCCACATCATTTGTCAACAAAATGAGGGAGAAAAAAAAAAAAAAAGGTGGTGAGTGTCCAGTCACGCCATGTGATGAACTAGGTTAACAGCAGTCAGACCACAGCCAGGGCTAATCTGGAAGAGATTTAGAAGGCCCGGCCTGAGAGCTCTGCTTTTTCTCACCTCTCTTCCTCTTGGTGTATTTCATTCACTTGTTCTAACTGAGAGTTACATTAAGCAGGCTCTGGATTGTACTGTAAACGCTACAGGATTCCTTCTCAAAACAAAAGTCTATAAAGCAAGTCTCCAGTGTTGGGCTTTATTTAAAGTATGTGGACCAGGCCAAGTGTAGATAAAGACCTAATAAATTATAGAAGCTAGAGTTATGAGCTGTTATTTGAATATCCTGATATCCAAACGTATTTGTTTGCTTTGTCAGGTATTCAAATAAGGCATATGCAATATGAAATAATAATATAAATCACTGTTTCCTACAGAATTAGAATTAGATCCTGTTTGTGCTGGTAAGCTGACGGGGTTGTGTGTGCGCGCGTGTGTGTGTGTGTATCTTAAATTAATTATTAAATAATACTGCATATAAGGTGCTCCTGCATATAATTTCATTGGCAAGTACTTTGCAACAAATAAATAAGTGAACAATATATACAGCTCCACGTATTGCTTCATGTATTTTTCAATTAACTGAAATTGAGGGAGCTAACATTCAGCCTCAGAGTTAAATAATTAACATTAACTTTAACCACTTGCATGAGCAGACGCTACTGACTAGCAGCTGTGTACAGCACGCCAACCTCGACAATCCAGCTGTATTCTAACGTTAACTATTAGCTATCCTTACTAGTTAGGCTCTTTACATGCTTGCCAATAGCTTATTTGAAGCATTAGAGATTGAAAGTGTTGTGTTATGAACATAGACAGACTAACTTCTCAGAGTTAAGTTGAATTCAGGAATAGACCGACTGTCTTCTCTGCAAATCTGATTGGTCAGAGGGATGATTTTTTTTTAAATCGGACAACAATGCTGGCTATAATGCACATCACAGTACATGGTTTTAGAGTTGTCCTATTTTCCATCTATATGAGCTATAACACTGCTTTATTAACAAGAGTAATAATATTCTAACAGATGGATGCTATATCCAGGTCAGCCTGAAACGGTTACATTGCAATTATAGCTGCATGCAAAAAAAAAGAAGAAGAAATTTAAACTGCTGACTAATGGCGAATAAAACTATTAGAAGTAGTGCTTATAGTAATGCTACCTGACAAGTGTATTCACATCAGTGCTGCTATAGGAACTTACAGCTTTGACAAAGACGCCCATGAGATCAGGGAACTGGTGTGTGAGCATAGCCAACATGGCAGTAAAGGAGCACAGGCCTGCTGTAAACAGGATGAAGAATGGCAGCTCCTTCTTAGGGTACACTGATACCTCATGAAAAGCTGAAACAGAGAGATGATTTAAGACGCATATATTTTTTAAAATGCCCTGAATGATATGTGTAACCTTAATAATAATAATAAACAACAACAACAACAACAATGACAAGACTCACATGGCAGTAGTTCTCTGTCTGCTGTCTCTGTGCAGCCCGGGTATGGGTAGAACAGATGACCTTTCTCCAGTGGGTAGGGAATAATCCGGAACGCTGGGCAGCGGATATCAAAATTAGATTAATCAAATCTGAGCTTATCTGGAGAAGGGAATTATCAACAGGTTTCTTATTCCTTCCAAATTGCAGCATAAATCATGCAACCTTGTCACTTCTGCTTTCTGAGCCATTTTTGCAAAATCCAAGATATGAGATGCAAATCTATATTGTTCTTATTAAATGAAGGAAAATACTGACTCACTGTTCACCCTGTACATGACTGTCAGATTTGCTAAAAAGAAAAAGAAATCTGCTTTTTAGGAGTTGTATGGGGGCATTCTTCTCTCTCATCTGCAGACTGCACCGTTGTGAAAGTTGAAGCAAGTTTAACAAATCACAGAACGATCTACACCAAAGTTCAGTTTGGAGCTAAACTCAGGCCGCTACGTTCAAGAAGACCAGTTATCTCAATTAAACCCAGATTCGGAAAATAGCTTTTGCACTTGACAAATGTACCAGACCATCTGAAGAGACACAAGCATTCAACTGCCTGTTAATGCTTAGAGCCATGGCTGTTTGTTTATTTACAGTAATTTGCATTTTGCGACTTCTAAATGACTGTGAATTTAGTTTAACTTTGGTTTAACTATTATTGCTACAATGATCGTACCCATGTACGTGTGTGTGTGTGTGTGTGTGTGTGTGTGTGTGTGTGTGTGCTGTATATTTGTGTGTACTTACTGCCCTCCCAGGTGCAGTGGAGCAAGTTGAGCGCTCCCTCTGCTCGTTTCCAGTGCTGCAGGTGAAAGAATGCGTATGCCACCGCTTCACTGTCACCCCTCTTCAGAATGTGCTCTGGTGGCAGGATCAGACTCTTCATCTCTAAAAGATACTACACAAATACACACACACACACACATATCACATGAGATTCTAAGCCAAACGGTGTGACTTTTGACCTTTTTGATTTCTGTGCTGTGCACATATACCAATCCCTTTATGAAACAATGCCTTAAATCTCCAGTGGATAGCAGCTACAGACAACTTTATAGAACTTGTCTGGGGACACGGATTAGTTCCCGAGGACAGGAAGCACATATAGTGTGCCTGGCATAACAGATATCCATCAAAATGCCTCCCTCAGAAGGCTAAACGACCCCTTTCATGGGCACACTGGAGTCATAAATGTGCCCATGTCCCACCAGCAAATAGACACACAGACATACATTTGCCCTCCCTACTACCCCTGGCATTAGTGTGGTATCTGTCCTTGGTGGCATCCCCTGGCACGCACACACAAACACACACACACTGCTTTGAAGTGGGGATAGAATGTCTGTGCCTTTTATGTGGCTGGCTTTCCTAAAACAGTGTTTCTCAGCTAAGCCTCTGTCTGCCCCACACTGATCATCATTCTTTCATTCTGCCAGCAGAGATGGGACGAGTGTACTTACATTCCACTAGGTCTGTATACACACACACACACACACACACACAACAACATGGACAATTATGGTTTCCTAATTGTCAAGCAATTGGGAAACCATTTAATAATAATGTGTATATGCTGCCCTCCAGAATTACTGGCACCATTCACGAAAAGTAATCAAACTGCATATGAAAGGAAAAGCACATATGATATGTTCAGCTCAAACACAGCGTTTTTTATTTAAACATGTCAGTGCATGTAGACTTTGGTTAAGCCTAAAACAGACTCTTTGAACATTTCTGTGTTGATTTGGAAGTACAGTATCACTCAAAAGATCACACCTTCATTATTTACACCGCTATTATTTTCAGATTTTCTGCATTGTAGATTAATACTAAAGTCATCCAAACTATTAAGAAATACATCTGGAATTATTTAGTAAACAAAAAAGTGTTAAACAAACCAGAATATGTTTTATATTTTAGATTCTTCAAAGTAGGCAC
>JAOUQY010000019.1:11709323-11722618 GCA_028566355.1 Doras micropoeus
TTTGAGCTAAAATACTGCGAGAATTTTAGCCATGTACTACCTATTAAACGTTATAAGTCCCAGAACCCAAGTATTCCAAAGCTACACAAAACCAGCAAAAAACAAGACATAGGGAATACAATAAGTGCTATAAGTGCGGTAACAGCTTTGAGTTAGTGCTCATTCAAGTGCTCTAGAAAGAGGTGGGTCTTCAGTTGGCATTTAAAGACAGCGAGCGACTCCGCTGTTCGGACACTCAGGGGAGTTCATTCCACCACCTTGGTGCCAGGACAGAGAAAAGTCTGGATGCTTGGCTGCAGACTTTGGGAACAAAACAGAAAATAAAACAGAAATAATTACATAAAAATGTGTACAAAGTCTCGCTCTCTGACACTCATCTGTACACCGTCTCTCCTGATTTCTCTGACATAGGTGCATATGTACTACTGTGACCAGTGGAGATCCAGCACACATTCAACCCCACCTAAAGCCTCAAGGCCTGATCATGAAGACGGCACAGCTCACAACTCTACACAAGGCAACCACTTTTTCACGCCAAAGAAACGGCTGGCTCAGGAAATCCTTCAAAAACTCAGAGCAAACAGGTAAAGGTTACTAGCAATTGCTGTAATCAGCAGTGCTGAAGTTTTGCCAAGTTAGATTTTCCAACAAAATGTAATTACTAGCGCAAAGAATGCATGCAGATGTGCCTTATAACATCAGTCTTGTCCATGTAGAAATGGTGTCTTTTTTTTTCAACCATAATACGTGTTAATCAGGGCTTTTCTCGTTTTTGCAGACCACAGCTTATCTCTGACAAGGGAGGCATCGAGATCACATCTTGTCCATTGAGCAAAAATGGAAAGGTTGTGCTCAACATTGAGCTTCTTGACAAGGTGTACGTGGTGCGCTTCCAAATCGTAAATAAAGGGAAAAGGTGCATTTACTTCTGCCTGTGCACAACACTGCACAGGATGCGTTACCTCACTTTAGTCTGTGAGAGGAGAGTCAGCAGGGTTTCCCCTCTGCTCCTTTGTCCAGGTAGGAAAAAGATACAGTGAATGATCTCATACTAGACCTAATACTTTATATATATTCAGATGGAAATAAGAATATTCAGCATTATGTTAACATGATATTATCTTATGTAAGGAATAATACATGATGGGGTGGGGATAGGTCCAAGGTCAGCTGTTGTTTACCAGAATAGAGTGGCCTGAGTTTTTGGCTGGTGTGATAATTGTGGAAGAAGACATGATGATTCAGAGAATATATAGATGGGGTGCTTTTACAGAAAAACAATAATAATAATAATGATGGGGCACATGCTGAAGTGTTTCATTCTTCTTGTAACACAGCAGTTTGTCAGCATTAATGAAATGTACTTTTTGTCCAATTGTAGTTACATTTAATGTTGTGGAACTATCACGAAACAAGAAAGTCCATGTTTTAACTTGTAGCAGCTATAAAAAAACTAGACTCTCTTTTTGTCTCTGAAGGTGATGAGCCAAAATATGTAGGTTGCCATGTTATCTACAAACCATAAACCTCTCTTTTGCAATGACTTTCCTGTGGTCGAAAACCGCAAAGAAACATTTTTACCGCTCTTACTGTTTCAAAGTGCTCACTCTCAAGACCCTATCCAAAAAAATGAACATCTCCTCACAGAAAACTTCACCATATCAACAATAACATGCTTTTTTTGTTTCTGTAGAACATCCACCATACATGTCTCTATATACAATAATGTATTAGAACAAGCATTTCAGTAAAAACCTGTGATTTGCGCTGTAGCTGGTTAAACGTAAATGTAAATTAATCAACCCCTTACAACCAGTCAGTACTGAGAATTCACCACACATAAATAATGGATGCGCAGTGTAGTTGTCCACATGCAATAGAATCTAGGGATGGACTGATGCAATTCTGAATATTGGTGTTAGGGTTGATCCTGAATGATGGATCAGTCTTTGATTTGGCATTTGTTCTGATTTTCATTTTATACATAGAAAGTAGGTGTTGATTGACATTACAATACAGATCAAGCTTAAAACTAATGTTGAATATACAGTACTGTGCAAAATTCTTAGGCACGCTATTGTTTTTAGGTACAACTTTTGTTATTGATTTTTTTTAGCTCTGCATTATTTAGTCAGTACAAAAAGATTTTAGATTTCCAAATGTTACTATTCCAAAAAAAATTAAATGTTACACAAAAATGTTTGTATGTCATTAACGAAAGCAACACATCACATAACGGACCACTTTTCAGACAAAAAACATACTGAACGCTGCTGGGGTTTGCATGCAAAAAAAAAAAGAAGTAAGTGTGACAGACAAAGTCTCCAGAAGAGCTGCGGCAGATTCTCCAAGACGCTCAGTAAAACTCACCAGCTGATTACTGTACAGTACGATGCAGAAGTCTTAGACACATGCAAAAACTCGCTGTATAGCAAAGGTGTTTCTACTTAAAAGAAAACACTATAAAGTGCAGTAAACAGTAATAAACTAAAGGAAGTCGATATTTGGTGTGCCTTTAAATAGTGTTTCCACATACAATGTGTGCAGTTTTATAAGGAAATTAGCTTTTAAGTTTTACTGAGCGTTTTACTGACTCAGTAATGCAGATCCCCCAACAAAAAAAAACACCAGTAACAAAAGTTACAACAGCGTGCCTAAGACTTTTGCACAGTACTGTATAACATGACTTTTCTTGAAGCCCCGGTGAAATTATTTCCCTAATGAGTTTCTTACTATTAGCTACAGCTTGTGATGGAGTTACTATTGATTGCAATAACAGTGTTTGTCTTTCACGGCTGAGGAATTACTGAATTTCCTTGTGTATTAGGGTTTTTATTTTTAGTATTTTTATGTAAGCAGTGACAACTGTGACATTTGGCTTAATGTAGCAACAGAAGGTCACAGAGTGCTTCAGAGAATTTGCTTGCACAGTATGTTCAGTAACAGATTAGTACTGGGTTTTGGCCAATGCTCAAGCTCAAATACAAGTATTGTAGCAAAAATAGAAAATGAGGGATTGGTGTATCTTTAGGGGAATATGAATGTTAAGATGCTAATCTGAAGATGGATGGATGGAAGGAATATTTCTTTTGATTAAAATCTGTTTAATGTCTGCCAGGTGAGAGCTATGAGGTTGAGGTGAGGTACCAAGCTCGTCAATATGGCTACTTCCCAGCCACCATCTACTTTGAGTTCTGCCCCGAGTCAGAGTCATCAACACCCCCCAAGCCTTTCTGCATTGTGAGGGAGATTGAAGCAGCGGTGCACACTCAGCTGGGGGCTGACCTGGGCCCAACGAGTCAGTATAGAGCCAGACAGAAAGGGCAGAAACGTCCAAAGGACCGAGTGGTGGAGGAGGGTGTACCTCCTGAGAGGTAAGCTTACTGGAATGTAGAGTACTTGTTCAGAGAACATAGGAAAAAAAGTGTGATTTACAAAATTCAGCTGGTGGAAAGTACAGTTACCTTCCCAAGTATTAACTAGTCCTTTCAACACTATTTACTGACAGAATTTTATTTTTGGTCAGTTTTGAAAGGCAGAATCTACTTTCTACTATAATGCATTATACTGAATGGATTTACTTGGACTCATTCAGTTAGTCTTTTCAATCATTTCTGTTCTCTCTTGTAGCATGTTGCATGCTTTAAAACAGGTTGTGAAGCTGAATGATTATAGATACTCGGCTTACCTGAAGAACCTGGTCCAACACTGGGATGCTGATATTGAGAAACTTTCTCCTACAGCCAAACAGCAGCTTCTCAGAGTGAGGTGAGCTTCTGTCAGTGGGAAATATTTACCGCTCATGTTCTGTCTACACAGTTGTAAATGCCCCATTGACCCAGGTCAACTCTCAAATGCAAGAAAAAAAAAAACTCGGTTTAATCAAGCCATATCATACAAGCGGGAGTGGTCTTATGCTGGATATCAGCACGGCTGTGATTTGGTTGTAGGCACGAGTCCTGAAGATAATCACAGCTGTGCTGATGTTCAGTATAACACTCCTCGAGTGTGATATTGCTTATATCCAACAGTTAGACAAGTGCTATTTATTAGTTAACAGTAATAATTTTGGATGGATTATTATTATTATTATTATTTTTGTTTACTTAATCATTTATTTGGCTCTGCCAGCACAAATACATCCACAGCTGAAGTGGGACTAGACTGTTTCCAAGCAACACAAACATTTTCCTGCACAATAGTTTGCTACTTTGTGTAGCTCTACACTTTATCACAGAATTGAATTAATAATACATTTAATAAATGAAGCTTAATCCTTTTATCTCATGTTATTTGTGGGAATGTGTTCATCTTTGCAGTGCAGTGTTTGTTACAATCTATGATAGATAATGATTGTTAATGTGGCTTGATTAACAGTTAATAGAACACACTTGTACAGCAGAGTGATACATGCATAGTTAAAAGTCCCAGTGCTGTTATGCTGTAATATCAGCACTCATGGAACACCTCTTGTCTAATCGAGTTACTCAGTCAGAACTAACTGTTGAATAATCTCACTTAGTAGCACTGTAAGCTATATTTATGTAAAATCGTACAAAAAAGGCTCATATCCTCTTCACGGTACGTGTAAGTGAATGTTTTCCTTTTACCTAAGGCTTGAGCAACAAGGATGTACACTGACCAGCCAAAATATTAACACCACTGACTGGTGAAGTGAATACAATGGCACCTGTCAAGGAGTGGGATATATTAGGCAGCAAGTGAATAGTCAGTTCTTGAAGTTGATGTATTGGAAGCAGGAAAAAAAAATGGACTGGGTGACTTTGACAAGGGCCAAATTGTGATCTAGACAACTGGGTCAGAGCATCTCTAAAACTACAGGTCTTGCGGGGTGTTCCTGATATGCAGTGGTTAGTACCTACCAAAAGTGGTCGAAGGAAGGACAACAGGCAACGGGGTCATGGGTGTTTATGGCTCCTTGTTGCATGTAGGGAGTGAAGGCCAGCCTGTCTGTTTTGATCCCATAGATGAGCTAATGTGCACAGATTTCTGAAAAAGTTAATGCTGGTGATGATAGAAAGGTTTCAGAACACACAGCTTGCATCATAGCTTGCTGCATATGGGGGTTTGTAGCTGCAGACTGGTCAGAGTGCCACACTGACCCCTGTCCACCACCGAAAGCTGAAAACTGGCATGTGAGCATCAGAACTAGACCCTGGAAGAAGGAGGCCTGCTCTGATGAATCATGCTTTCTTTTACATCATGTGGATGATCGGATGAGTGTGTGTCTCTTATCTGGGGAAGAGATGGCACAAGGATGGACTATGGGAAGAAGGCAAGCTGGTGGAGGCAGTATGATGCTCTGTACAATGTTCTGTTGGGAAACTTTGGGTCTGGGCATTCATGTAGATGTTACTTTGACACGTACCACCATGTAAACATTGCTGCAGAATAAGTGGACCCCTTCATGGCAATGGCCTCTTTCAGTTGGATAATGTACCCTGCCACAGTGTGCACATGAAAAGTGCACATGACACGGTTCACGGTGTTGACTTGGCCTCCAAATTCCCTAGAGCTCAATCCTGTTGAGCATCAGTGGGATCTAAGGATCTGTCGTTAATGTTGTGGGGTGAGATACCACAGCACACCTTCAGAGGTCTTGTGGAGTCTATGACTCAATGAATCAGAGCTGTTTTGGCTACACAAGGAGACCTTAGGCAGGTGGTGTTAATGTAATGGTTTATCTCTCTCTCTCTCTCTTTCTCTCTCTCTCTCTCTCTGTCTGTCTGTCTATCTAGATAATATATACATATATAGTCTATTTGTTCAATGCCCACAGACATATACATTTTAATATTTCTGTGATTTAGCTTAAAGTAAAACATAACACAAATATACACAAGTGTGTGTACTACTGTTGCTTACTTAACCTTTTTTTCATGTTCTCAGAGGTGTGTTGGAGTTGCCCCTTTCTATAAAGCAGTATGCTGAACGTTCCCACCTTGTCCTACACCTAGAGGAGATTCAAATGGAAGAGGATATAAAGAAGTATGATATGTATGGCCAGACCATGAAACAGGACAAAACTAACAAAAACCTGCTTGTTCTGCAGGTGACTGCAAACTCTTTCATGTCCAAAAATAGGTGTAACTGGTTTAAAATGCAGTAGTGAGGTTTTAAAAAAATATTTATGTGTTCAGTTTATTTAGTGCCTTCCTAACACCCAAGGTTATTTGACACCATTTGGAGTTAGCTTGGATTTATTGTTTTCTCTCTCTCTCTCTCTCTCTCTCTCTCTCTCTCTCTCTCTCTCTCTCTCTCTCCCCCCCTCTCTCTCACTCTCTGTCTCAGGTACCCGGGGTGGCGGAGAACAGGCCATCTGTGCTAAGAGGAGATAGCTTGAATGTGTATTTGTCTGAAGATAAGACCCAACCTATCACCACGTATAAGGGCTATGTGCATCGTGTTGAGCTGGAGAGTGTTAAGCTGGGCTTTTCTAAGAAGTGAGAAGGGCAACAAACCTTGAGAGTCAGTATTATATTATACCATAGATTTATATGCTATAGTTGGGCCCATTTTTCTTTCTTTTTCTTTTTCTGTTCTACAGTCTTGTAAAGAAGTTCATTCCCAATATGAAGTTCAATGTAGAGTTCAGCTTCAGTCGTTTCCCACTTAAACTCCAGCATCGAGCTGTCCAGCTGGCTGCTGAATATAAGCTGGGAGATGTGTTGTTTCCCACCAACAATGGAGTCAAGCAAGCAGCACTGCCAAAGCTAAGGTCACTCAGCTAAGGTCCATATGGTCAGACAAATGATATTGGTTGAACAGAATGTAAATGATCATGATTTGATTTGCTGTTCTGTGCAGGATATACAACCGAGATCTGGAGACCAACCCTGAGCAGAAGGCAGCTGTGCAACACATTTTGTCTGGCCAGTATAAACCTGCCCCATACCTGATCTTTGGCCCACCTGGCACAGGAAAAACTGTCACACTGGTGGAGGCCATAAAACAGGTAAATCATTACATATTTCATAAGTTCTGAATGTGCATCATGGAGAATCTAAAAATCCCTTACTAGACCTTGGAAATGAATCCATTGTGTAAATTTGCACAAATTGGCTTGATGCCCTTTCATCAAGGATAATATCACAAGGGTCCAAGAGCTGCTGTAAAATCGATGTTGGATCTTAATGGATCGAATCTGGCAGAACTTGCCAGTACTTGGAGCATTCAAAAAAGCAAAAGCATAGTCATAATGAAAGCAGTTTCACTGTTGAAAGCCAACAATGTCTGTGTGTTTTAGGTGAATAAATCTGGTTCTGGTGTCCATGTTCTGGCCTGTGCTCCATCTAATAGTGCTTGTGATCTGCTGTGTGAGAGGCTGCTGGGATTCGTGGATGCCCATCGTCTGTTTCGTCTCTATGCCTGCAGTAGAGACCCCCGTACTGTGCCACAGAAACTACTGGTATGCACGTGTGCTACATAATCGGTCCTGCAGAAAGTCTGCTCTGAGATTATATATTTTAATGTAACTCTGGAATTGTGTGTCTTTTTACAGAAACACAGTAACTGGAGTGAAAATCAGGACAGTTTCATCTTGCCCCCTAAGGAAACTCTGATGGACTACACCGTCATTGTGGTCACGCTCATTACTGCTGGAAGGTAAAAAAAAGCCCTATAAGTACCCTTAGCATAATAAGATTTTAGTTGCTAAGAGAACATAGCCTTAACTACTGTATGTCTATGAAGATTTTGGATTATGTGTCTGGAATTTATGAATGTGGCACAAAATGTTAAAACTGAAAATGATTTGCCACTCGTTTTACCTCTAAGAATGACCTTCATTTAGCATCATACATAATAGTCTTCCTGAGCACCTGGTTGTGTTGTCTACAGGCTTGTATCTGGAGGCGTCCCAGTGGGTCACTTCACACACATCTTCATAGATGAGGCTGGACAAGCTGTGGAACCTGAATGTGTTGTTGGAATTGCAGGTAAGTAATTATGACACTGTTTAAAACTGCAAGATGATTTCTATCATCATTTCACCAATTATTTTTCCACAGGTCTTCTCCATCCTGAGAAGGGCCAGCTGGTTCTGGCTGGAGACCCAATGCAGCTTGGCCCTGTCCTTAGATCTCCACTGGCACAACAACACGGGCTGGGTAACTCACTGTTGCATGACTAAATATTTAGCCAGAGTTAAGCTTTTTACATATACTCTGGAGCCCAAAATTCAGTGTTAAACATGCTTTGTGGATGTAATACCCATGGATGTGAAACAGGGCTTTCACTGCTGGAGAGACTGATGACCCAAACCTCCCTCTATCAGAAGAACCAAGATGGCTGCCAGGGTTATGACGCTTGCTTTGTCACCAAGTTACTACGTAACTATAGGTGCACTTTTTATTTATTATTTGGCTTGATGGTTATTCCAACTGGTACTGAAGCTAATTAATATTCAGTTATTTAATCTTATTTATTCCAGGTCTCATCCTGCCATTCTTAAAGTCCCTAATGAGCTATTCTATGAAAATGAGCTGCAAGTGTTCGCAAATCAGATGGCGCGAGAGGCCTTCTGCCAGTGGGAACATCTTCCGAAACAGGTACTTCAATCTAAAGTTTCGTAGCTGTTCCCGTGAGAAGTTTTAGCAGCTGTTGGCTATTCACAAGATAATAATCTGACTACTTCTGTGGAGGATGTGGCTTGTTATGGTTACTGTGTGCTGAGTGTTCAGTTTTGCAATATTGTGTTGTTGATCAGGGCTTCCCAGTGATATTCCATGGAGTGATGGGAAAAGATGAGAGAGAAGCAAACAGTCCATCCTTTTTCAACGTGAGCGAGATAGAGGTCCTCGTCAGCTACCTCAAAAAGCTCCTGCTAAGTCAGGGCAAGAAGGGTCTGCCTAAACTCAGTGCCACTGACATTGGCATCATTGCTCCCTACAGGAAGCAAGTAAGAATACTCATTTAGGTCACTTTAGTATCCATATAGATAGATTTTTGATTCGTTAACTTAAAATATATATTTTCCCAGGTGGAGAAAATACAGAAAGCTCTCAGAACAGTAAGAGAACTACATCAGTGGAAAGACATTAAGGTTTGTCAGCCTGTATTTAGAGCCCTGGCAATGATCAAAGTTCTGACTTTGGTAAACATGTGTTATTTACATGTTGCTGATTATGATAAAGGGAGAATGTTTGCACCAAAATATGACCTAAAATATACATTTGAAACGTTGCATCTGGTTAAACCATTTTTTGTGTAAACACCGTGTGGTTTAAATGTGAGGTCAGTGAGACATGGCTTGTGTACTTGGTGCTGCAGGTGGGCTCAGTGGAGGAGTTCCAGGGGCAGGAGAAAATGGTGATCATGGTGTCTGCGGTCAGAAGCAGCAATAGCTACGTTAAGATGGACCAAGACTTTAACATTGGTTTCCTCACAAATGAGAAGGTATACCTTTTTTGCCCTGTGGGTGGGGCTCATTCAATAAAAATGTATTACTGTTGGGTCAGTATTAAATTGATACTGGTTAATGCTGAGGAAAAGTAATGGACCGTAGTATGTATTTTCTTTTCTTTATTTATTCCTTTATAAGAATTAAATTGTTTATTGAGTTGGATGGGGGGTGTTGTGACTAAGATGCCAGACACTAAACTAAAATTCTCAGACACTGGGTTTTTAAGTAAAAGAAAAAAGCCTCCAAGCTTTTATTGCATACACCTGGGCATAAATCCAGATTCGAATGCAAAATACATTGTCCAGCACTTTCACTTTGAAAGTGCTCACTTGACTATGGGTGATAAAAACATCACTCAGGTTCGTTTGGCTACTATTATGTTCAAAAACGAATTACTTTCCTCATCATTTCAGCACCCTTATCTTCAAACTGATACTGTTCTATTTTTTTTTTTTAAAGATGTCTTTCACTGTGTTTTCATTACTGCTTCCCAGCCTGGCACCAGGTGCCTTTCAGTCAAGGCCAGGTCACAGGCCCTGCACACAAACAAAGGCTGTGGAAACTTCCATTCTTGTCCTCATTTGACCTATCCTTTTAACTTTTAACTTTAGTCACTTGTTTTCTGAATTTACCAACCTTTCCAAATTATTCCATCAGTATCTGTAGCACTTAGAGTAGCACTTACTTCTTTGTCTGAACCCTTTCTCTTTTTCGACAGAGGTTTAACGTAGCCATGACCAGAGCCAAAGCTTTGCTCGTCGTGGTAGGAAACCCTGTCATCCTGAGCAAGAATCCCACCTGGCAGAGGTAAGACATATTAAAAATCTTGTAGGACACTTTCAAGAATTTCAAACTGATTTTCTAATGAAAAACATAAGATTATTCAGTAGTAAGACCCAATGTGCCAATATGAACATTTCATTATATTATAAAAACAAATTGGATACGTATCAACCCCCTTTGAACATTTCCAAATTTGTAGTGTTATAAACTGAAATGGGTTCTTTTATATACAACCCCAATTCTACTGAAGTTGTGATGTGTAAAACATAAAGATATTTACTATTCAAACGGATAAACCTTATTGTTTTTTGAAAATATTCACTCATTTCATTGGAATTGGGGTTGTATGATTCATGGCATAAAATGGACAGTTCCAAGTCCATTTCAGTTCCAGGTGGTAGCACTACAAATGTGGAAAATGGTATGAATGCTTCTGCAAGCCACTGTAGGTAGAGTTTGTAGGTGTACAATTATTGCCCTGGACAGTATGTAATGCATGCCACATACCAGTAACTAGTCCATGAACAAACCAATGGTGTATGCTGTTAATCTAAATAGCAACGATGGAGCAACAGTCAGCAACTATACCTACAAAGTGCACCTATTGGTGAAGTGAACATATGGGTATATGGATGACCAGACAGAACTCTGTGTGTATGTTAGGTTTATTCAGTACTGTGAGCAAGAGCAGGGCTACACTGGCTTTGACTACAAGGATTTTGAGGGGGAGGACGACGTGGTGAATCGTCTGGCATCTTTAAAAATCCACACCTCCGCTGATGGTATGTATTATTCCCATTGTTTTGCCTTTAGACTTCTATGTACAACAAATTTATCAGGAAACAATGTTTTCTTTGTTAGTTGGTTTTGGTAGCGTTCAAGTCAGTTTGTGTGTGTAGTGCTCGTAATGACAGTATTCCTGAGTCTCATGATTTATTATGCCAAATACAAAAGCTGACATTGTCTCACTGTTTTACCACGACAGGAGTGATTTGTCCACCCTGTTTTTAGTTTAATGAGGGATCAGCAATGCAGTCGACATAAAAGTCTACACACCCCTGTTAAAATGGCATGTTTTTATGAAACTGAGATTTAATCATGTCAGATCATGTTCCACCTTTCATGTAATATAGCAAACAACAAAACCTGAATGAAAAATTTTCAGAAAACTTACAATAACCTGGTTGCATAAATATGCATACCTCTTTATTAATACTTTGTTAAATCACATTTTGGTTACGATACACCTCTCAGTCTTTTTAGGTAAGAGTTTACCAACCTAGCACACCTTGACTGAGCAGTTTTATTCCACTTTTGTTTTCAAAAATGCTATCAAATTGTGAAGGGATCTCTTCAAGTCATTCCACAGGCTTACTATAGGATTTAGATAAGGGTTCCGACTGGACCGTTCTAAAACAATGACCTTCTTCTGAAGCCATTCCTTTGTTTATTTGGATTTGTGCTTTGGGTCATTACTGTACAGGAAGGTGAAATTTTTATTCATCGTCAGCTGAACAGAGAACAGAGAATTTCTACTTTGTTTTCTTTAGATCACAACACATTTTGCCACATTTGCCATTTATTTATTTATTTTTGGGGGGGGGGGGTTTCCCCGATTTTTCTCCCCGATTTTTCTCCCCTAATTTAGTCGTCTCCAATTCCCACCCCTCGGTGCATTCCCCCCACGTCACACGACGAGCCGCCAGTCAGGGAGGGCGAAGTCATCGCGTGCTTCCTCCGAGGCACGTGACGCAAGCCACCGCTTCTTTTCGGGCTGCTGCTCACGCAACTTTCGGTAGCGGTCTAGCACGCTCGGAGGAAAGCACTCCCGCCCACCTCGTGTATGCATGAGCTCACAGACGCCCATGACTGGACAGTGTCGCGCTGATTGACATGGGGGAGAGCGTATGCTGCCCCTCCCACCCTGAGAGCACGGTCAATCTTGCTCTCTTGAGCTCCCGGCTATGGGCAGCTATATCATCACCCGGATTCGAACTCGCGATCTAGGATGATAGGGCGAACGCGTTGTCGTTGCGCCACTCAGGAGCACATTTGCCATTTTTTTTCCCATGAAAAAGGTTTTTTGTCTAGTTACCCTATCCCATACGAAAGATTGTCACATGCAGGGAATGACCAGTATTTGCCAGATACTCCTGTGGCTCCTTTAAGGTTGGTCTCTTGGCAGCCCCTTGATAGGCTTGCTTCTTGTGCTTTGTCATTTTGGAGGGACGTCCTGTACATTGGAGTGTCCACTTGTTGATGACTGTCAGTGTTCCATGGTACATGCAGTGTTTTGAAATTTTTGTTTACTCCTGTCCTAACTGATAACTTTCGACGTTGAGATCCTGAACATGCTTTGCGGACCATGGCTTCAGCAGTCGGATCAAACCAAGAAGCCCGAAAGAAAGATCTTTGCTTGGGGTTAATCAGAATCACTACGTTGATGTAGACAGGTGTATAATAACATGTTCCATTAGAAAAGGGTGTACACACTTGTGTGTACTGTTTATTTATTTTTCAATTGAATTTTGTTGGTTGCTATATCACATTAAAGGTGGAAAACGATCTGACATGATTTACCTTTACATTTTTTTACATCACAGACACCTGAAGTTTTAACAGGGGTGTGTAGACATATTATATCCACTGTACATATATTATGAACTGGAAGGACATCTTTACAGCCAGAGCAGTATAGCTTCTGATTAGGACATTTGGATGAGGACTATAGACAGGTTAATCAGAAAGCAGATATTAAGCCTCAAATGTCAGTTCCACAAAGCTTAGATTGTTACTATGGAAACTTTAAGAAAATAGGAGGAGTTTCCCAAGTTTTTGTCAGTTAGCCTGAATGTAGCTCAGAATTAAACCTCACAACCACAGTGCAATGAATTGTATTAGACTACAATACTGTCTTATTTATGAAGCAAATCCTTATTCGTATTCTTAGCCCCCTGCCCCAACACTGAAATGAACGTAATGTAATTAACATAATATAAAACCACATGGGCAACACGGTGGCTCGGTGGGTAGCACCGTCGCCTCACAGCAAGAAGGTCCCGGGTTCGATCCCCGGGTGGGGCGGTCT
>JAOUQY010000019.1:11725965-11740022 GCA_028566355.1 Doras micropoeus
TATATGGATGCCATACTGTGGCTTAAATGTTCAAAATGTGCATAAAGAGACTCTTTAATAATTGAATATGTACGGCAGCTTTGCCTCTTTGCATACTGATCTGAGTACAGTAGAATACAATCTCTCAGCTACTACAACACAGATCAGAGCAGCATCTATGATATACATCGGTTGATATCCAGTGTAGATGTATCAGCAGCACCATGATGTGAATTTGTATCTGCCTATCTGCTCGGGTTATACCAACGTCATATGCGATAACGGCACCAAACACTGAAAGTTATTTCAATTTGTAGTTGGCCAATACACCCATTAACAGAAAGAGAGGTCAATTAACATTTCAGAGACGCTCAAATAAACACTCTAAATGACATTCAAATCCACAAAAAACTGCCAGAAAGCATCATTACGTTAATGCACAATGCTTTGTTAATTGGTAATTACTTATAACAAGTCTGTGAGCAGGAAATGAAACGTTCAGATGTCACATCCAGGAATAACAGCTATAATCAGGGCAGTGTCTTAACATGTACACTCGGTGTCAAATAGTACAGCAAAATTATATCTTACTCTGGTTACAAATGTCTTTGTAACAAGTGTTCCAGGCTAATTAAAAAACTAAACTGTGGCGTATCTTGTGCCAGCCTATATTCCTGTCAGTCTTGGTCCTTTTGATGCATATGTGATAAACAGTACAGTACATAGATGCTGTTTGGTTACAAATCAGACGTTCTTTCCTGGGCTGTTGAATTCCATAATATATTTCTAGACATCAAAACTCTCTCACAAGATCAAACAGCCACTCCTCTTTTTCCTCTTCCGGACTTGCAATGCTGCCCTTGTGGCCATTTCAAACACTTCCCGCACACCCTCCTTGGTCTTGGCTGAACACTCCAGGTACCCGAAGGCACTAATACGGTTGGCCATGTCGCGGCCTTCCTCTGGTTTAACAGGCTCCTGCAATCAGAGCAGAACAGGTACAGGTGTGATACTGGAAAAAGTTTTGCTCTTCAACATTTACACATGAAATAATTTTGAAAACTTATAGTATATACACAGATAAGGCATAACATTATGACCACCTCCCTAATATTGTGTAGGTACCCCTTTTGCTGGCAAAACAGCCCTGATCTGTCAAGGCATGGACTCCACTAGACCTCTGAAGGGGTGCTGTGGTATCTGGCACCAAGATGTTAGCAGCAGATCCTGCAAAGTCCTGTAAGTTGCGAGGTGGGGGCTCCATGGATCAGACTTGTTTGTCCAGCACATCCCACAGATGCTCGATTGGATTGAGATCTGGGGAAATTGGAGGCCAAAGCAACACCTCAAACTCGTTGTCATGTTCCTCAAACCATTACTGAAATATTTTGCTTCGTGGCAGGGCGCATTATCCTGCTGAAAGAGGCCACTGCCATCAGGGAATACCGTTTCCATGAAAGGGTGTACATGGTCTGCAAGAATGCTTGGGTAGATGGTACATGTCAAAATAACATCCACATGGGTGGCAGGACCCAATGTTTCCCAGCAGAACATTGCCCAAAGCATCACACTGCCTCTGCCGGCTTATCTTCTTCCCATAGTGCATCCTGGTGCCATGTGTTCCCCAGGTAAGTGATGCACATGCACCCTGCTATCCACGTGATGTAAAAGAAAACATGATTCATCAGATCAGTCCACCTTCTTCCACTGCTCCGTGGTCCAGTTCTGATGCTCACAGCATGGGCACCCTGACTGGTCTGCAGCTATGCAGGCCCATACACAGCAAACTGTGATGCGCTGTGTATCCTGACACCTTTCTATCAGAACTAGCATTAACTTCAGCAATTTGAGCTACAATAGCCCGTCTGTTGGATGAACCCACATGAACCAGCCCTCGCTCCCCATGTGCATCAGTGAGCCTTGGACGCCTATGACCCTGTTGCCGGTTCACCACTGTTCCTTCCTTGGACCACTTTTGAGAGCTACTGACCACTACAGACCAGGAACTCACAACCAGGAAAATATAATTTCGCCCATGTCAAACTCACTCAAATCTTTACGCTTTGCCATTTTTCCTGCTTCCAACATATCAAATTTGAGGACAAAATGTTCACTTATACCCCACCCACTAACACATACCATGATGAAGACATAATCAGTGTTATTCACTTCACCTGCCACTGGCTGTAATGTTATGCCTGATCAGTGTATAATCTTACTGTATTAAGGACCATGACCTCAGTAGTATCTTAAACAATCACTCAACCAAAATTATATTTAATCTTTCTTGTGAATATAATTAATTCTTATAAGATAGTAATTAGATATAGGCTAGGCACTGCATAGACTAATACACAGATTGGTCACAGCTGTAGGGAGCTGTTGACTAATCAGTGTGGTGGTAAAGAAGAAACAAAAAACCAAACCCCAGCAAGGTAGCTGGTAAAGAAAGTTTTTTTTTTCATTTCTTATGCTTTATTGGAACATTGTCACTTTGATATCACTTTGGATGAAATATAGAGGGGTGCTCTACACTTTTTTAATCCCAGTCCCGCTTACTCCTAATGGAATGCCTCCTTTCTTTTGTGTTAAATAAAACTGAAATAAAATCCTTACACCGTGAATTCCATCATGACCAGCGCTGTGCAGAAGATTGCATTCGTGTTGCACATCATTTTCCAATCCCACTCAGCTAGTTTAGAGAGTGGTGCATTCCAGGTCACACGGACAGCCTTTAACTGTACTAAAATAGTTTTTGCTATTCCAATCCTTTTTGAATTAAAAATTAAGGATAGTACAACCCCCTAATGTAGGCTTAATTTAGGTCTAGTGGTACAGCAAAGCAGCCAATCACAGTAAATTCTCCTGTGAAAGAAGTACATCATTCAGCAGTGTAGACGCTTACTGCATCAGCCACTCATTCCTAGGTTTGGCAGGCAGCCAGTGGCTCTAGTGCAATATGTGCTTGAAAGATGTCAATGATGTTCCTGCCTCACCAGGTGTCACTAATACCATCACCTAAGTGCTTTTTAATGGGGCTGCTTTAAGCAAAGCTGTGGAGCACGAGAGCGGGGAGCTACCTGCTTCATCTTAGCCAGCTCTCTCCGAGTGTGCTCGTCATTCCGCAGGTCCTTCTTATTCCCCACCAAAATAATGGGAACGTTGGGGCAAAAGTGTTTCACCTCTGGCGTCCATTTCTCTGGAATGTTCTCTGAATAAATGAAGACACATACACAACATATGAGCATGAGAATAATAATTCACTCTCATCAAGTCATTCGTTCAATTTCTGCCATGATCATTAATAGATATTAAATTAGCATTCTACCACTATCAAGTTTCTCATGTTCATCACACCAACAGGTCATATAGTGAGTTACAGTACTAGAGTATTACGCTTTCTTAAACAAAACAATGCAAGAAATTCCACTGAAGCAATAACCCAATATATCTACTATAACCTATTATAAGATTACAATAAAGCAGTGGGGTTCAGTCTTATTCAAATGGGCCCAGTGTGGGTGCAGGTTTTCTTTCCAACCAAGCAGAAGCCACACCCTAATGAAAGTCAAGAACTACTGATTAGATCCATTGATTAAAAACTGGTGGAATGAGGTGTGGCTCCTGCGTGACTGGAAGGAAAACCTGCACCCACATTTTCTAGACATTTTTGTTAATTTCAAATGAATAATCTTGTTCTACAAGCAGATATTGTTTTCTAAGTTTAAGCATTTATTTCTAGAAAGAAGCAACATTATGTCCCATTAGAATAGCCTGACATGAGCAAAAGCATCTATATACAGAATAATCATGCAATTAATGTACAATAATCTCATAGTAAGAATTATTACATAACTTTGCCTATATTCAAGAAACTTTCACTCGCTAAAATAATTTTCTGAGGTTAGCGTCATAATATGAAGCTAGCAATTGTGAATCTATTGTTCCAGAAAATAATTCCCATGTATATGTACCTAAATGCAAAGCTACAATGTGATGTATATACAGTATAAACAGTCACAGGACAAACACCATAAGGTTCAAGTACTCCAATACTTGGGGAAGCACTGGTGAAAAAGTAAAGCCATTATTATCAGCAATAGATTTGATAAACTGTTACAGATTTTTTTTCCAGAAAAGTCATCAGGGCTATGGTGACTCACTAAGGCAAGCCAGAGCTCAGACTTCCTGCTATTCACACAGTCAGACAGAATATGCCCAAGATGTGTCTCAGCTCCGATAAGAGGGAGAAAATGCAAATTCAGATGATCCATGAGAGCATTTATACAATTAAGATGTTTATCTGTTCACCATAAATCTAGTACACAGCCGGAACCGCCATGAAATGCCTGCACATGACTCAGAAAAGTCAGCTGTGGAGCGTGTACATTAACCCTAGCTGAAAGGAAAAATAAAACAAACTCAAAGGCAGGGATTCCATATATGTCAAAAGCTGTAGCAAGAATCTGATGACCGGTGCGTGAGACAGATTTGTAGATACCTAAACTGTCAGGACTGTCGATGGAGAAGCACATTAGGATGACATCTGTATCTGGATAGGAAAGTGGTCTCAAGCGGTCATAGTCCTCCTGACCTGCCGTGTCCCACAGTGCCAACTCCACCTGTCAATCAAAAGGAAAGGAGTCATGGTGAAGTCCAACACCACAGCAGAGTGAAACCTTCATTGCCATAGTCTATCTGTATTCTTTTTATTTTTATCTAAGGAGGCTTTTATAGTGGCAGCATAATACGGCATTCTGATAAAGACTGAAACACATACTTTGTAAGTCATGGAAACAGTGTGACATTTCTATTATGAACACCCATCTGAAAGCAGCAAACTGGAAATATTTCAAAGTGCTTAGCTCGCTCTGCCAAAATCTATCTCCACCACACACCTACAAGGTCTGTCCGGAAAGTAATGAGAAATTCCCATGCGCTGAAGGGCTTCCGCATAGGGATGGTGGTGCAAGGTCAGTTGGAATGGGATCTCAGATAAACAGTAGGACCCGTTTCAGCTGCATTCCAGACTTTGCAGTGCCCAGACGTTTGTTTGTGTGAAACCCTGCTGAAGTGCCTCATCCCTGAAACAATGTAAACGAGTTTGGAGCAACGGTATGCGAAAACATTTCTGCATAGAAAATGGCTAAAATTGCATCAGAAACTCTTGAAATATTGAAGAAGAGTTATGGTCAAGCTACTCTATTGTCGGCGCAAGTCTACCGATGGCATCAGAAACTCATTTCATGTCACCTAAAAGAAAGAAAGCACCAGAGAAAACTGACTGGAATAAACATGGTTATTAGACACTAATATTTAAATTTTCCTACTGAACGGATTACCAAAGCTTTACACCACCAATCTCAACCCAACTGAAAATTCCTTCTGAACGGGCCACATCGGACCAGTCTATTCCGATTGAAGTGTTTATGCAAGGCATTTTTATTCTGATTGGGCTATTATTCTGATTATTAGTGGGATTTAGGGTCCATGTAGACATAGCCATAGATGCTGACAAGCTGAGCTCTCAGCCCCTCTCGTTTCTTCCTCTCTCCCATTACTACACATCAGCACTTTGTTTCCGTAGTGCTCATTATAGTGCCACATCAGATTTATGCTGGACCTGCAGTAAGAATAATGAATTGTTTTGGTCAGAAAAGCAGTCTGTACTGTCTCTGTTAATGCTGTGCAGGACCATGAGACACAATTTATATGATTTATGAAAGATAGTCAATTTACAATTCTTAAAGGAGTAAAAAAAACCTCTAGTATTGCATCATTCAGAGATTAATCATTTTAATTGCAAGTAGTGAAGTGTAGTTCTAATGACGTTGCATCTTGTGAGACTGCACTTGGGAAGCTTGCAGCAATTCCAAAAACATTATGAAAGTGAATCGAGTTTAACAGTTCATTTCTCAAATGTGACAACCACAAGCATTAAATCAACTAAACTGTCATTTGAAAACAGATCATTGGGCTTTTTCACTCCCTCCAAATTCTCATGTGTGGATTTAGTGTGGTCATGAGTCTAATCCATGGAACATATCCAGCTGGTTCAGACATGTGAAACTTTTTATAGCCCTAATTGTACTTAATAGTATTTTTAACTTATCTATTTTTATATGCATCTTGAGTTTTGAAGGTCTTTGTGTTGAAAGTTCTTTTGTTTTTCCTATGGTAATGATGAAAATTGGATTTTATATTTGTCCAACCTTATATTGTTTTATGTCAGGGGAATGGGACATGATTAATGGCAACAACAGGCAGTCTAGGGAAAATAGTTTTTTCAAAAATGGATGATTAGAATAATCCAAATGCTCCTTTGTGTATAAAGCTTAGTAGGAGCACTGACAGATTTTGCAAAGCTGAGTCATCCTTCGGTGGAAATTGCTGGGACTGATATAGGAGCAGTTTCAACCATCCATATCCTAATCTTACTCTTGATATGGACAACAGTAAATATTCACGTAACGTAGATGAGCTTATCTGAAGACACTGTGTATGCAAGCAGAGACTGTACGCAGGTTATACATTGAAACACAGATGTAGGATGCCTCAAGAACAAAAGCAACAAAAGGTAGAGAAAGGAAAGAGAAGCTATTTTTAGAGACAGAGAGTAGAGGAAGAGTACAGAATGCCAGGCTTTGGCCAGAAGGTTTTAAACTGAGCTCAGAGTTTGTTGGAGTTAGGGAAGGTTCTAAATCTCATGCAAGCTTGCTCTCAAGCAGGGTAGATTCTGTGGAGCTTAGCCCCCACACAGAGAAAGAAAAAGGCAAAATAAGACTCCAGAGTATGGCACTCTCCTTACAGGTCAGACAAAATCCTACACTGCAGAAACAACACCTCCCATCCCAGCTCTCTCACATGCACACACAGGAAATGAATTGACCTGTTTATCAACTCATGAGGGCCACTGGGAGGGGGAATATCCAGGCACCCATGTTCCCAGATTAAGACAGGAAACAAGCAAGTACAGCCATTTCCTGTTATGGCCGTTCTTTGCTTGGCCTTAGCACTAGCCTGTGTAAGACTAGCAATATCACTGTCCATTACTGGTGGAACATGACTAATGTCTAACCGCAACACCTCAAATCTGCTGGGAATTTCAGCTTAGGAGTAGTTGCTCTAAGCACCTTCATATAGGGATCTCACTAAAATGACAAACTCTGCTCTTAGATTTGGACTAAATCTGACAGGAAGAGTGGGCTGTTGTAGCTCAGTGGTTAAAACATTGGACTACTGAACTGCCACTGTTGTGCCTTTGAGCAAGACCCTTAACCCTCAACTGCTCAGCTGTATAAATGAGATAAATGTAAGTCACTCTGGATAAGGCCGTCTGCCAAATGCCACAAATATAAATGTAAATTTCAGAATCGCACTAACATGAAAAAGAAATTGTCTGTTATTTGTACATTACTGCCTACATAAGCCAGTTCTTCTATTCTCAACATAGTCACACCCTTCTTATTGTGCAGAATTGTTAAAAGGTACGTCTGTTCTGTGGAAAACCCTGAAATATGTGAACAAAGGTTTGTTGTAAATCAAACATGAAGAACTCAGAATCATATAGTAAGTTTACCACCAATTTCAGTGGAGGGCACTAACTAAACATACATACCAAATATTTACTTATTCATTTCATCTTCAATCTATAACACTGAATAGGTCAAATTGAATTCTGATAGACATTTTAATTTGGAAATAGTTTTTAGGTGGTTGTCTCTAGACTTTAGGCATGTGGAAGATATACACAGTACAGAGCATGATGCAGCGGCAATTAATTCTTTTTAATATATTTTATATTAACTTAGCATAAGCAACTTTCAATGATCTTGATCTCATTTTATCATATTTAAAAACCCATCTCCAAGATTTAGATTTAGTTTGTACAGAAACTGCAGGTACTGCACTGGCAAATCATCAGCATGAAACACGTAAACAAACACACAGACACAGCTCAGTTCTATACTCAGGGGCTGGGGCGGCTCAGTGGTTAAGGTGTTGGATAAATGTAAGTCACTCTGGATAAGGGTGTCTGCCAAATGCCATAAATGTAATGTATGTATACACACATAATGCTACGTTTAATCCTGGGCTTATTTGATCCTTTTATCATCCATATCAACAGTGACATGGGTCGCAGGAATTCTGGATTAATCCTAAAAAATCCCATCCCTAAAATCACATCTTACAGGGCCAGATGAGACCACTAACAAGAATACACGTCTTACTTAACCGTCCATTTAAAAGCCCTGACCTGACTTGACTTACCTCCCTGGATGTTAAAAAGTGCATGGGCTACAGGAAATCAGGGTGGGGAAGCCTGTGGGTGTAGCTTGTTTTTGCAAGACTGTGTCCAGATGTGTATTTTTGTTAGAAAGCCTGTATAGTCCTGCAGTAGCCCTAATACATTGCCAAAACTCATCACTACACATCCTTTTAAAAATTGGCAAGCTAATCCACACCAACCTGTTTGCCATCCACCTCAATGTCAGCAATGTAGTTCTCGAACACAGTGGGCACGTAGACTTCAGGGAACTGATCTTTACTGAACACTATTAGTAGACAGGTCTTTCCACATGCTCCATCGCCCACGATCACCAGCTTTTTCCTTATGGCTGCCATGCCTAGAAGGGCAAGAACAACATTTTACATGTTTGTATGAGCAGATTTCAATGATTGCAACCAGAAGAAACTTTTTAAAAACTTTTATTTTCCTTTCCTTGCCTAAGTGAAGAGCTGGAGCAGATATATACCAATATAAAACAGATGGTTGATATCAAGCCAAAGCTAGGCAAAACATTGTAAGCATTATGCAAATCTCTGCCACTGTACGTAGACTGTACAGTACAATGTGCAAGTGTCCTGCCACTTGAAACTAATGATAATAGTAATAATGCTCGAATGCCTTCAGCTTTTGCTGATGAGACCAGAGAGCAGCTCACTACACAGCATTTGAGAATTACTTGACTTTCTACACATCGAAGCCCCCACAGCGATATTTGTGTTTGTTATGGAAGATTTTAAGGACCACCTTGCTCGTGTTTGTGACTGACAGCAGCTTTTCACAAGCACTGATGTGTGTGGGAGGAAGATGCGCATCCACAATAATGAGCACCAGTAAAGAAACATGGCACACATTCTTTTAATCACCCACACCCTACCTCCCCCTAAGATCTGAACACATGCACGCACAAAATTCATCACTGGTCACTCGCATTGAGCCGAGAGAAGCAAAATAACTACTTTTATATCTTGGTCCAAAATGCACCGTGTACAATAATTCGTCCACCCACAAATGCAGGTTTTGTTTCAACAGTAAGAGAGCAAGTAATGGAAACATTCCAACCTGCACTGGCAATAAACAGAGTGAGGAGGCACAGGGTTGTACTACAGGTTCACTCTGGATATACTGAATTCCCACACATTTCAACTTACAGCACAACTGGATCCAGCTTAAATCAGTGAGTTCCATAAAGTTCATTTCCTAATCAGACATCAGGAGTTTGAGATACTCAGTAAAATGGCTGTTCTTCACACGTGACTTCTAACAAAAAAGCACATCATTATCAAGATCATATCAGCTTATCAACGTGCATCACAGGTGTAGAGCCAAACCACTGTATGACTTTACATCAGGCTCAGAAAAACAGCGCATACCTGAGCATTGACAAGGTCAGACAAAGCCTCTTCTAAGGCTTCCGCACCATTTTACCTGACCACACCCTGCATATTGTTCCAGCCAGCAATTTTACGCGAGTTTATGAAAAGTGAAGAACTATGCATCTCAGTTTTGACACCTGTATAGAACACAAACACACAAACCTTGTATGCAGGCTGAGATCCCTGTTCTTCCAATAGCCAATAATGCCAACAAGGTTGTACGATTTTGTTTCTGATTGCCAGTTTAGGACCATGTCCAGCTGTCATTATACTGGTTTCATACAATGCTTTAGATGTGGTTTATCCCATCTGCTTTTGGTTTGTGAATAAGGTTAAAAAACATGACTTTACCATTCTAATTTGTGTTTTAGTAATCCATCTTGAACTGATCTTTTATTCTTCTGCATTGTCAGATAGCATTAAAGGATTCGAGATTTTATATTAGATAGGCTTGTTTCTCAAATGCACGATACAGGAAACGAAACAAGCACACACAGACGTGGGCGTCCCTGGTCATTTCCCTGAATCAGTCAAATGACACTGTAATTGGAAATACATTCCACATTGTCCACACACACACACACACACACACACACACACACACACACACACACACACACGCAGGCTTTCGTTTGAGTCATTCCAAATATTTCACTTCTGTTTGAGAAATGCCTGTAAAAGATTCAGAACAAGCCAGTTATTCTGGTTTGAAGGAAAAACATGACCGTTTTGACACATGAAACTAATAGATATGGTAATTTTGTAATACTTTCCTAACTGTTTAACAAATTAAACAGTTAAAAGTCGCATTAAAAATTTCCAGTCCAATCAGCACGGTGGAAGCCCTTTTACTTTAAATGGTGCCTGGTTTCCTGTAGGACGTGTTCATGATCCTGGCCATGTGTTCAAAATATAAATACATTGAAAATCAATTATCTTTTCAAAAATGACATTTTGCACCCATAATGTTATATAGTACAGATTTATTTCTTAGTTCAGTGCAGTCTGATTTCTACAGCACTTTAAACGACAGACATGGCCACAAAGCAGCTTTACAGAAATCAATTTATTTGTTTGATTTATTGCCACCTCAGCACAAATATGGCTATATCGTTGGTATACTTTATGAAACAACTAGTGCAAAGGTCAATAAGTATCTCAGTCTTATATGTGATCGATAGTTAATGATAATATAATCCTTCCCAGTGAAACTTGATCAAATAAGACCTTTATGTTTGCTGCTGAAAAATAACGTCATCTCTTTGTCTTTAAGATAGGGCAGTCTATCAATATATGTTTGACTGTTAGTGTTGTGCTACATCCATGGCAAGCTGGTGCTGCTTCTCCTGCAAGTAGGTGTTTACGCGTTAGTTGCGAGTGGCCGACACGACATCTTGGGTCTGGTATGATCGGTTTGTCATTGTAGCCAGTTCTTTGAATACGTGGTCGGATTTAGATTTTTGTTAACGTGAAATGTGTCTGAACATGGAACAGGGATGTTGGCGATCTCTTGGGTTCCTGCTGATTTTGTTACCTTGTCTGCTTTTTCATTTCCTGGGAGCCTGCTGTGGCCTGGAATCCATCAATAGGTTATACTATACTGCTACAGAAACCAGTATGGAGCAAGACAGACATGTCAGTGGCAAGGAAAAAGACTCCCTGAAACCTCATGAGGAAGACAACTTGAGAAGAAACAATCCGCTTCTGACACTGGAGAGTGGGAATATAAAAATCATTATAGTCCAGAGTGAAGGCAAAATGACTAAGGGTTGAAAGGATGTGCAATATGAGCACACAGTGGACAATCTTTACGATTACAGCAGCAGTACTTCGGGACATGTCTAGAGCACCCTGGTGAGATTATGCAGTGAGGTAGGGGTGTGTTTGGACATAAACTATTTTTGGGACATGAAAATATCTAGGGTATCCACATGGGACAAAATGGATATTGCTTATTTCCAGCTCCAGGCAGCACATTAGAATGTCAGTTGTATGAGTTTTGTCAAGATTCCCCCAATATTCACTGGGAGACTACAGTCTAACGAAGCTCACTAGAGCAACTGGATATTGCAAGCAAAGCAAGCTGGATCTGTAATCACTATGTGCGTGGGTATGTCAGACAAATTCATATTTAACAGACATAACTGTAAATTGCTTTGCAAGTAAAATTTGTGTTTGTTGTCTCTGAGCTCATGTTTCTCATGACCTAAACTGGGATACAATACAGCACTATGGGAGTTGTTTCTCTACACCGTCACAGAAACAATAATCATTATTACATGGTGCAGTTTTGAACTTTGAACATTCCCTTGTACCGCTGAACAATGACTGTCACACTGCAAAGCTTTTGGGAAAACAGCCTTGGGCTGCAAATCTAATGATCCTTTAAGATGACCTTAATTCTTCAAATGAGTTATTCCTGTACACATACGTGTTTTACAACACATCAGCAGTATACAGTCGAGTCGGAATATTTGCATAATCATACTTTTAAAATGATAATCAACAAGATATTTAAGAGAAGGTTTTACATACATTATTATGAGCAGCAGACAAGGTCAGAAAGTGTGTGAAACAATCAAATGAATTTCCTGAAGGTTATATAACTGACGACATTCCCCTTCACTTGTTTAATCAATTGTTCAGGTCTTCTGCTGTTTGTTTTAGGTTTTTGAGGTATTTTCCTCTTTGATGTCTTTGTGGATGTTTCTCCATTTCAGTATCTAATGGTATCTGTAAACACACTGATGTCATATTACACCCCTCTCTAGCTGTGTGAAAGGTCCGTATATTCTGTCTTATGACTGCCATTTCCTGATCTCAGTGCCTTGCCCAATTTCTGCTCACAGCAAACGGCTTAAAGGTTTGATCTGTGCTTTATGAAATGTAAACCAAGGCATCAGACATATAAAATGGGCAATAAAATATTTTCCAGCTTACTAATCAAAGAAACCGTCTACCTTTAAATGAACACGGACTTTTGTTTTACAGGTAAACTATAAAACGTTTTGAACTATAATAGCTAGGATTTACGTCACATGCTGTACAACAGCTATACAATAACCAAATCCACTCAGTCTGGATGCTGTATAATCACAATTGTTCTATTGTTTTTGTCCAGACTGGCCCACTATCTATTTATCTCAGCTGCTCAGGGCGTGTGCATTACATCACTGGTTCCCAAGCACGGTCCTGGAGTACTCCTGCTGTGTTTATTTTGGGGTGTTTTTCTTTTTTGTTTCTCTGCTACATTCCCTACTATATAACTAGTTAACAATGGCTTCCAGTTATGTCCTTCAACATAGGACAGGGAACATACTAACAGCACTCTAACAGCATCTCTAAACAAAACAGCTCGGCTACAGACGCTATCCCAGTGTCCTGACCGGGTGTGTGGATTGGTTTACTGTTGCTTCAATCCAGCCAGAGGTTGTTGGATTGTAACTTGATAGGCATGAGTAAAATACTACTCGATATTCAAATAAACAATTATGAAAAGAAATTGGATTCTCTCATTTGATGCTCAGTGCGCTGCCACACTTCTCTCTCGGTAAAACATTGCAATAGCTCAATATATTGTAAAAATAAATTAAAGCAAACTTTTACTTAATGGCTGCCCATAAACAGAAACAGGACGAAGGGTTCCATTACTTTAATTCTTAGCATAACACAGACATGCTTGAGTGAAAACTTTACCTGACAATGTTTTTAGCCAAGGCTTTTTTTTTTTACCCTAGTTGTACATTTTCTGTTGCTGAATCTCAAATATCTTTCTACACCATCTATTAGGGCACTAGATCTATAAGGACACCTAGGGCCATTATCTTATGCAGGCCACAAACACAGCCAGAAGGGGAAGAAATGTAAGAGCCAAACAGCAATAAGAAAATACAGCTGATCATAAAATTGCCATTTACAATGGATGTATTAAATTATTTAAATCGTGGACTTCTTAATTGCACCAGAAAATGTTATGAAACAAGTAAAAATATTTGGGAGGGTCTACACTAGCCTACTAAAGTTTTTTGCGCCAGTGGAAAAGCAATTCCAACCACAGGCATTAATCAGGATGTCTGCGTTGCTGTGTCTGAACAGTTGATGGTGTAGGGTGTATGGCAGAAGCACACTGGGAACCAATGAACGAGATCTTCCCAGTTTCTTTACCAGGTACCATGTAGTAATTAATTACATCACCCGTACACAGAGTCTATAGACTGCCAGGAGTCTGATACAAGGTTTAGTAGTGGAGCGATGACCCCACATTGGAAAATATTTACTGCAGTGTCTACTTGCTCACAAACATTTAATGACACACAGCTCAATTAATGCCCATTCCAAATATTCTCTCTCTCTATATATATATATATATATATATAAACACACACACACACACACACACACACACACACACACAC
>JAOUQY010000019.1:11786405-11799753 GCA_028566355.1 Doras micropoeus
TTCTTGAGCTAATCTGAAGGCCACATGAAGTTTGGAGGTCTGTAGTGATTGTCTCTGCAGAAAGTTGGTGACCTCTGTGCACACTATGCACCTCAGCATCCACTTACCCCACTTTGTCATTTTACGTGGCCTACCACTTTTTGGCTGAGTTGCTGTCGTTCCACTTTGTTATAACACCACTGACAGTTGACTCTAGAATATTTAGTAGTGAGGAAATTTCATGACTGGACTTTTGCGCAGGTGGCATCCTATCATGGTACCACGCTGTAATTCACACAGCTCTTTAGATTCACTGAGCTCCCATTCTTTCACAAATGTCTGTAGAAGCAGTCTGCATGCCTAGCTGCTTGATTTTATACACCTGTGGCCATGCAAGTGATTGTAACACCTGAATTCAATGATTTGGATGAGTGAATGAATACGTTTGGCAATATAGTGTATTATAATATTAAAAGATTATAATATTAGACAAATTTGTCTGCCTAGCCAGAAAGGCAGCTAACATAAATAAACCTTTATATACATGCATTTGAAATCCATAAATGATTTAAAGGTTTCCATGCAGGTCTAAATGTAGACAGACACCTCTCAAGTGCAGGCTAAAGGTGTGGGGAGAGGAAGACCAATACCATAGTGCTAGTTGTTCACAGAGTATGAGTATGAACACAGAGCCAATACACATTGCTGTACAACAGTCATACATAGCCTGTGTAGTGTTTCATTGATTCAAGCCAGTGACTGCTAATTCACAGTAAATCAATGTGAATGTGCACACAAAATTGATATAAACAAGCATTTATTAAATGTGTTTGTACACCAAGCTCACCCAGTAATGAGACTCTGCGAATTAGTGGAGCTTATTTTCCCCCCACTGTATGAAGAAAACAAAGGACAGCAGACTCTACAATGAGCACTGTATTAGATGTGCACACCAAAATCAATTTGAAAAATATAGAGGCAATTATTTAGTCCTGGACACAGCCTGACAAAATAACTGTCAAGTGTAGCTAGGGAGAGAAATAAATAATGAAAGAGACAGAATAAGAGAAAGCAGTGTGCAGTATCCAGTCGGAAATAGAGAATCTCACATTCAGACAAATACGTACATAAACACACAGTTGGCAAAAACATTGCACAGGCAAGCACACACACATAGACACACATAGAGAGTTATTAAGCTTGGATAATTTTATTCTCATACATAATGCAGTTAGGGCAGCCATCATCGACCAGCCACTGTGTAGGGATCAGCAGATGTCAGCTGTATATTATTCCATAATTAAATTTGTTGACTTGCTAAAGTTTGTACAGGTATGTGTGTGTGTCTGAGCATCTGTACTGGATTGATTGGATCTGTGTATTGACAGAATTATTTTTTCAGTAGTCTTATTTATATTTTAGTTCTACATCAGCCAAAAGTATTCATTCATGCTTCTTCACTAACTGCATTATTCTGATTGGGTCACAGTGGAGACTACCATGACTCAGAAGAAAACCCAAAGGGGCAACAGAAGAACATGTTAAAACTCCGATCATTAACACGGTCATTAACACAAGCTCATGATCAAATGCTGGATGCTAAATTGTCAGGCACCACCGCCACCTGATACACGCAGCTCCATTTGCATACATACTTAAGCAATATTGTATAAGCAAGACTGCGGTTATACTAATTATCGTCATAGCTGTGATCCGTTGCAGGCATGAGCCCATAGCTATACCTATAGTCAGCATCACTGCAATAGCTAGCTTGTAATGATTTGTACATTGCTGTTAAAGGTGCTTCTGGTGAAATTCATATTCATGAAATTCAATTCATTCAAATTCATGTCAGAAAATTATTGCTTGCCGTGTCCACTGATGATGTCAGTTACACTACTACAGTAACCGTGTCAAATTAGGACATGGAATTTTATGTGGTGAACACACATGAGTGGAGTGTGCGTGATACACACAGTGAAATGCACAAGTGTGGTTACTTTGCAAACCCTATTTCCATAAAAGTTGGGATACTTTCTAAAAATGCTATAAAAACTAAAAACTGTAATTTGTTAAATTGCTTGAACTGATAAAAGTACAAAGAAAACATTTTATGTGTTTTCACTGACAAACCCAATTTTATATGGTAAATGTAAAAAACAATAGAATGTGACGCCTGCAATGCACTCAAAAAAGCGGCAGAGGCAAAACAAGACTAAAAAGGCTACAGTGCCATTCGTAATTACTTCTATTTCTGCTAATTTGTCACATTAAAACGTTTCAGTTCATCCAACTCATTTTTTATTTTTTTTTTTGGGGGGGGATTTTTCTCATGCAACTTTCGGTAGCGGTGTAACACACTCTGAGGAAGGCGCTCCCGCCCACCTCTTGTATGCATGAGCATACAAGAGCATGCATGAGCTCACAGACGCCCGTGACTGGACAGTGTCGCGCTGATTGACTTGGGGAGAGAGCGTATGCTGCCTCTCCCACCCTGAGAGCACGGCCAATCTTGCTCTCTTGAGCACCCGGCTATGGGCAGCTATAGCATCACCCGGATTCGAACTCGCGATCTCCGGATGATAGGGCGAACGCGTTGTCGTTGCGCTACTCGGGAGCCCATCCAACTCATTTTAATATAAGATAAAGTGTAATGAGTAAACACAAAATGCAGCTTTAAAATGATCATTCCATTTACTGAAGATAAAGATTGAGTCAAAATCTATATCACCCATGTGAAAAAGTAATTTCCCCCCAAAATCTAATATCTGGTTGTGCCACCCTCTGCAATCAAATGTTTGTAATAACTTGTGATGGGTCTTTTACATTGCCGTGGAGGAATTTTAGCCCACTCTTCTGTGCAGAATTGTTTTATTTCAGCTACACTGGAAGGTTTGTGAACATGAACTGCCCATTTAAGGTCTCACCACAGCATCTCAATAGGATTCGAGTCAGAACTTTGACTCGGTCACTCCAAAAACTTTGTTTCTTTTGAGCCATTCAGTGGTGGACTTGCTTGTGTTCTTCAGATCATTGTCCTGCTGTCTAACCCACCTGTGCTTGAGCTTTAGGTCACAAACTGACAGGTGGACATTCTCCTTCAGGATTTTCTAATAGAGAGCAGAATTCATGGTTCCATCAATTATGACAAGTTGTCCAGGTCCTGCAGAAGCAAAGCAGCCCCAGAACATCACCCTACCACCACCATGTTTGACTGTAGGTATGGTGTTCTTATGGTGGAATGCAGTGTTAGCTTTACACCAGATTCCAGAGCCATGTCTTTCAAAAAGTTCCATCTTTGATTCATCAGTCACAAAAGTCTTGTTGGTCATCTATATGTTTTTTGGCAGATGTGAGATGAGCCTTTTGCATTCTTTTTGGTCAGCAGTGTTTTGAGCCTTGCAGTGCACCCATGGATGCCATTTTTACCCTGTGTCTTTCTTGTTGTGGAGTCATGTTCACTGACTATAACTGAGGTAAGTGAGGCCTGGAGGTGTTCAGATGTTCATCTGGGTTCTTTTGTGACCTCCTGGATGAGTTATTGATGGGCTCTGGGTGATATTTTGGTAGGCCGGCCACTCCTGGGAAGGTTCACCAGTGTTCAAACGTGTCTCCATTTGTGGATAACGGCTCTCACTGTGGTTCACTGGAGTTCCAGAGCCTAGCAATGGCTTTGTAACACTTTTCAGTCTGGTAGATTTAAGTGACTTTGTTTCACACCAGTAAACATGGCATCTTGTGCTGCTTTTTGAGACCTTCTATCCTGCTTCACATTGCCAGACAGGTTCTATTTAAGTGATGTTTAGCTTCAACAGGTCTGGCACAAATCATGTAACAATACAGTCTGTTCACAGAGCCACATAGTTATCAGTTTTGCCTTGTGACATGGTGCTCCATCAAGCTGGATAAAGCATTCTTTAGCACTAAATTGCTCCTGGATCATTGGGAGAAGTTGCCCTTGGAGGATGTTTTGATACCATTCTTTATTCATGGCAGTGTTCTTCCCCTGTATGAGAAGTAGGTGGACTGAAGACACAGTTTGAGAAGCAAACACACCTGGGCAGTGTTAAGGGTGGTCCTTTTGCTAAGGGTTGGTTTGCCCTGTAATTTTATACGAACTATGTACACTGCCTCTGCAACTGGAACACATGTGAAGAGGGACGTAACATCATACAAGACTATTGTTTCATGTGTCTCCAGGACACCCCTCATGTTATCCACAAAATCCATGGTGTTCTGAATGTGATCAGTGCTGCCTACCAACGGGCTGAAGATCGATGCAAGAAACTTAGCAATGTTATAGGTCACTGAATTGATCATACTAACAATGGGCTGTAATGGCACATCGTGTTTATGTATCTTGGGTAAACCATACAGACTGCGCGTAGCTTTTCCCAGCTATAATCTATGGTACAGGGATCTATCAATAGCATTGTCCTGTTCTAAAAGCCTCAGTAACTCTATTACCTTTCTCTCGTAACCACTACCAGGATCTTGTTTCAGGAGCTCATAAGTGTATGTCATTAAGTAACATCATAACTTTCTCATGATTGTCTGTCTGGTTAAATAAAAGAGTGCACCTACCTTTATCAGCTGGAAGGATAATGATATCATTCTCCTTACTGAGAGTTTTGAGGGCATTCCTCTGATCTCTGCAGATGCTGGATGGCGGTGGCTTTGCATTGCTAAGGCAGGCTGAAACTTTTGTCTGCAGTTGTTTTTCCAGATCTGTGAAGTTATTGTTGCGGATCACTGATTGTAGTCATGGCAAAGGCTAGCATACTGATTGGTGCATGTCATCAACATGGTGTATAGATGGGTTGGACACCCAACCCCTACTATGACATCCTATGCAAACTGAAGTTCCTCATCCTCATGGGAAATATTTACTGATGTTATGAACCTGCATCAGTGTCCTGCGCATGCAGATTTTTTGCATTAGTTGACCAATATTTACACTAATGTAACACTTTATTAGGAACACCTGTACCCCTACTTTTTTACACAGTTACCTAATCAGCTGTGGCAGCAGTGCAATACATAAAATTATGCAGTCTCGGGCCAGCAGCTTCAAGTAATGTTCACATCAACCTTCAGAATGGGGGAAAATGTGAACTTTTGTGAAAATGTGATTTTGGCTGTGGCATTATTTTTGGTACCAGACAGCTGGTCTGCTGATCTCTTGGGAATTTTACACACAACAATCTCTAGAGTTTATTCAAAATGGTACAATAAAGAATAAACATCTAGTGAGTGACAGAAAGGCTACAGTAACTCAAAAAAACACTATTGTGGTGAACAGAAAAGCATGTCAAAATTCACAACACATCAGAACCTTGGGCTACAACAGCAGAAGACCACATCAGGTTGCACTTCTGTCAGCAAAGAACAGAAAACTGAGGCTGCAGTGGCTGCACCAAAAATAGTTGAAGCCTAGAAAAATGTAGCCTGGTTTGATGAATCTCAATTTCTCCTGAAGCACACAGATGGCACATTTTGGACCCATTAATACCAATCAGTCATCACTTGAATGCCACAGCCTATTTGAGTATTGTTGCTGATCATCTGCATCCCTTCATGGCCACTTTACCTAGCTTCTAATGGCTACTTCCAGCATGATAAAAAGCAAAGCAAAAATGGTATCATGAAAAGGAAAATGAGTTCACTCTTCTTCAGTGGCCTTCACAGAATCCAATAGAACACCTTTGGGATGTGGTAGAACAGGAGATTCACAGCATGAAAGTGCACCTGAAAAATCTGCAGGAATTGTGTGATGCAATCATGTCCACATGGACAAGAAACTCAAAAGAGCTCGTGGCCTGCACAGATTATTGACCTCAACCCCAGTGAACAACTTTGGGATGAACTGGATGGCTGGCTGCAGCCCAGGCCTCCTTGCCTGACATCAGTACCTGACCTCACTAATGTGCTTGTGTAACTACATGCATGTGTGACTAAATAAAACAACACCAGCTAGAAATGGTTGCTTGGAAATATCTTACCACAAATTATAATTAGCTAAAATGCACTCTTCTTACATTCTTGGTATTACTGAAGAAGATTGCATACAGAAACAGAATGGGAAGTGGAATGAGATTTTATAGCACACAAACACACGTAGTAGAATTGAATAAATAAACATACATACATTTTTTCTTATGGAACATTGTTTGGCTAGCAGAGAATAATTTACTGGCCCTGTTGGGCTGTTGATATAGGTTTTCTACCAATTGTGGTCCACATTTGATTCCTGCATCTACCGCTGTTCTCACTTTTAGACCTTACTAAGGATATTTGTCCCACCTCATACCACTCAAAACAGATATACACACATATTCACACATCACTTGGAAGAACAGATAGGCTTTTAGAAGCATGAATATAGCTACTTTAATGAGCTTGTGCCCCACAGTGGGGTGATGAATGAACACAATGTGTGACTTGGCTTATGGATCTGCTGCCCAAGGTAGTCCTGTTTGCACGGTCTCTTTCTTACGCCCCCTTTCATTCTGTCTCTCACTTTCTCCTGGATAAGCTGATGTAACCGCATGACAGAATCGTGCAAATCGAAGAAAGGAGCCCAACTGGAAGGAGCGATGAATCAGTCGGAGGAAGAGTGGGCGGCTGGTAGAACGAGTAGACAGCTTGTAGGAAGGTCACTATTTCATGTATAGGGAGCATATCATGTGTAGGGAGCAGAGGGACAAATCTTCTGTGCTCATTACTCTCGTGCGTTACGGCATCTTGTTGTGGATGAGCGTATTATGGTTGTCACTGGTGGTCATATATGGGATGCATTTCTGAGACCTTTGGTGTGCAGTGAGGGTGTAGGTAAAGCACAAAAACCTTTGAGTATGAAAGTGAACATTCTGATGAGGCCTGTTACTTAGTTTGAGAGGCAATGTGCTTAGGAATGTTTATCTTTAGTGTAATGACAGGTTGGAGAGGTTGAGGGGGAGCATGTGCATCCTTGTGACAGATGATGCAGGGAAAAAAGTCAGGAAAAGAAATCAGCTAATATGCTTTTTCTTTATAGACTACATGTGGTGTTAAAAGCGTGGCTATTTTAACAGTTGTGATGAACAAGTGCAGAATATAGTGCACGGCTAGAACATCTGCTGTATATAAGTGAACTGACAAGACGTAACAGTGTTGCATGTGTTTCTATTTGCATAAGCATGTGTGTGCTTCCTGCATGTTGTTGTGCTTTGTGGGTACATCTGTGGGTGTGTGGGAGAGTGTGTGTGCAGCAAAGAGCAATGGGCCCTCTGTGTGTTGGGGACTCTGCTTTGGCTGTCTCTCTGTGGACAGGAAGGTGCCATTTGGAGAAGAATGAGAGACTGTGAGAGTAGAACCTCACACAGCATTTAATGTAATGAATGGTCTCCTTTAAAAACTTTTCAGCAGCTACTGTAATCTGTCTATACCTCTTTTCCTTTTTTCTCACTTAAATTCTTGTTTCTCAGCCGTTGGGGCATTAAGAGGTATGTGAATGACTCAGTTCATTCTTCCTGACTGAGAGTTAACATCAAACAAATAACCACATGGGCACATAATATCCAGAACCGAGTTAAGCATACAACTCTAGAGTTGTGTGTGAGATGTAGAGAGAGCTTGTTATTTGTGATTCAGCCCTTGAAGTTTAAGTGCCTGTTTACTGCACAATATTCACTCTGATGATGAACTGTATTAAGTCCAGTATTAATATCTCGCTGTTTCGTGTAACAACAGTATTCAAACCTGAAACCATTGTTTTGGTAAATGTAAAACACATAAAACACATAGGAAATGCCATTTAAAGCAGTTTTACATTCATAAATGTAACATTTTGAAATAAAGATTATGTGAAATGTTCACACTTCTGCTGCTGTGAGGTGTATTGCTGATAAACTGATCAATTTAAATAATGGTAAATTGTCCATATACAGTGTATACACTGATTAATCATTTTATGCCAGTATTTCATCTGTACGTTAATGCATTAATAATTGATTAATAAGAACTGACATAATTTCTGATTCCCTTGTGTTCTGATTCACACTGTGAATGTGTTATGATGACTCATACAACACAGACTGTGAACATGAACACAAGATGCAAATTATTGTAAAGTCTGCCACTATTGCATGATTGATGTCTCAGAGAACTTGTAAATAGAAGCTTGCAGAGAGCTACTTAATTACTTTAATAGTATGGTAAAATCATTTTTTTAATTCTCTGTGCTTTTTGTGCACATTTTTTAGTCCATGTTTTCATTCACCTGATTATTTGGGATTGAATAGAGTTTTACTGTAGGTTGTCCAGATGAATTTACAGCATTCAAGAGTACTACACAAGAAAAACATGGCAACCTTGTAGGGGTTGAGGTTTCAATAATATGAATGGCTGTATCTTCTGGAAAGACTTACAGTTGAGGCCAAAACTTTAGATACATAGGCTAAAGATATTCAGCCTCAGTTTTTCATAATTCCACACAATTCATGTTTCCATACATTTATTTTGGCAAATTAATTGGAGCAATTACTTCACTTGCATCAGAGGTAATTTTAAGTCAATCAATTAGAAACAGATTTATTTCAGTTTTAATTCAGTATATCAACATTCCAGTGGGTCAACTATTTACATATTTACCTGTTTCTTTAAACAGTCTGGAAGGTTTCAGAAATTGATGTAAGACTTTTTGAAGCTTCTGATTGCACAATGACATAATTTAGTTAATTTGGGATTGCATCTGTGGCTGTAAAAGGGCCTTTATTTAGACCCAATGTCTTTTTGCCCTTGTTTCCATTTGGAAAATCATTAGCCTCCAAGTCTGGTTTCTCCAGGAGCAATTTTCAAACAAATGATGATACTATGGGCATCTGTACAAACAGCTGAATGTAAAATCAAAAGTCTTTTTAACCACACACAGATGCTGCATTGTTCACTAAGAAGGCACAAACTAAATCCCAGGGATGAACGAGCTTTCTTCTGAAACATTCAACTGAACCCTAAGACAAAAGCAAAGGAACTGGTAGTAGAAGTAGTTGAAGGATGGAAGGAGGATTATCTAGAAAAGACACAAGACATCATTGTCACTTAAGACATCAGTAAGAAAGTTAAAACCTGGTTGTTGTCCAGCATGATGATGATCGTCAGCATACCTCCTACATTGTTACAAATGGTGTAAAGTTTTGAAGTGGCCGTCAGAAAGCCCTGACCCGAATCCTACAGAAATTATCTGGATTGAACTGACAAAGCAAGGAGGACCACAAACCTGACTGAATTCCTCTGTAAAGAGCAATGCGCAAAAATACTATCTAGCATTATTAGGCTTTATTAGGGATTACTTCTCCTACATGACACTACATCATTCAATTCAGTCATATTCAGAGGCACAGAGGCAGCTGGTTTTGTAGGCAGGGTTGTTAATCTTGTCATAACCTAGCTCTGATGTTTTCTCCATCAAAATTCCATTCTTTATATGGTTGCATTAATGGGTGGCTTAATTTTATGGTAATAAGGTTAGCCATTTGATTTTATAATGATGTGCTATTTTCATAGAGCCCCTTGCTTGTTTTTTTTTTCTTTTTAAAGAGAGCATTTGAGAGGCGAGCCGGTAAACAAGGCTAAAAATAATGACTTCTGTGCAGGGCTTGAGTAGACCGGCTCTATCCACTTCCCCCCGTGGAATTAGTCTCTAAATGCATGTTGCAAAAATTCAACTTTTATTTTCTCCTCTCTGTCCTTTTGCTGAGACATCTAAACAGAAAACGAGGAAGATGGGCAAAAATAGATGCTATTAGTCTGGAATGTACATACAGTGATGTGGTGTATACAGGAAATAGTTACTGATGGGTGCATGTGGATGCCTATACTGCCAGACACAATTCTGGACATTTTTCAATTATTGGACCCTATTTTGGACAATGCTATCATTATTATTTTAGAATAATAAACAAGATATTAATGCTGTAGAATTATGCAGAGACAGAGAACAGTGGTAAACAAATCAAAACAATTTTATATTTTATTCTGTTCCAGTGTGCCTGATGAAATATTTACACACCGTTGGCATCTTCTTAACCACCTTCATGATGGTGCTTTAGTCAGGAGGATTTTCTTTAAATTAAATAAGCTGACAACTGCTTCTGTTTATTTATAAATGAAAACTACTTGTTTTGGAGAAGCAATTTGTAAGTTGGAAATACTTGTAGTTTGTATTTCTTGTATTTCTAAGCACAAAATATTTGTTATAAATAAAAATCATTTAACAAAAGTGGGCTTTCACTCTTTATAGCTGTTTAGAAACAATGTCCAATCCTTGATTAAAATGTCCTTTTAACAATGAAAGACAATGAAAAATTCAGTCTGTCTTTGAAGTCACACTACTGGACACACTACACAGAGTATCATTAGTACAGAATTAGACTGCACAGTCATGAAGCCAATTCTGTCTGTGCTATCAACAGTATAGAAGTATTTTGTTTTAATTTATACTGCAGTAATAATGAAGCAATTTGGCCATGTGAGTAGAGGATGCTGTATAGTGAATGTACCGTGTAATAGACCACACATTGCAGGAGCCTTCAAATTGATCAAAGTTTATAGTTTTACTATTTCAGATTCATTCAGGCAAAGATGCTTTCAATGAATAAACAGCTCTGGGGACACTAAACTAAACACTCTCCTCAAGAGATACTCTATAGGCATAAAGAATTAAAGCATGACACATTAGTGCAGTAAAGGTAAAGTACTTTCTGTGAAGTAAAATGAAGCTGAGAACCTGGCATCCTGTTAAAGCTTTACCTTAGATGATGATACAAAAATGGCATGCCTTTTCACTTAAACCTAGTAGATCAGGCTTCTCATTTCCTCTCCATCTCTCCCTGCCTGTGCCAGGTCTTCTGACAGCTCCAACCCTAGACTCTACTTGACACAAAAGGAGTTCATGTTTATGTGGTAGTGCCTCATCAGAGTATAAATGCACTGTTCAGTTATGTGAATACAGATCACAGTGTGATCCACACTCTATTTTCTGCCTTTCTGCGCAGGCATCTGGAGTGTCTCCTGATATAATGAATAGCCTTTAGGCAATTACAAACATACTGTTTGATGATGAATAAATAAAAGAGAAGGAAAACAAAAGGGAGAATGGGGTCTACTGGATTAGGGAACAGATGCTGGGGTTTCTCATGTTGAATGACACTTCCCCCATGCTTGGCAGAGGATTGAGGGAGATTAGTGCCAAACATTTAGTGCTGTCGTTTGGCAGATCTGTTGTTTTGATGTTTATTTTTATCACTTTCGGATGATGTGTGAAAGAAGAAGCATGACATCATCGCCTGCAGCATGCCCATAAGGAATCATGTGAATTTACCAACTTGAGTATTTCATTTCAGCTTACTAAGAAATACTGTTTGTGATTTCAGTTTTTTCAAACAAACTTTATTTTAATTACAGAGAATTTAAGACTTGCAGTCACAAATAACTTTTAAAGCTTAGGTCCAAACTAGCAAGTTGTATACTCTGCACAGATGTAACCACACTCAGACCAGATAGTGTACACAGAGCATGTCTTATTGGCATATACAGAATTGTTTTCCACAATTATTTCTCCAAATTGTATTAGATGAAGGCTCCCAGCTGTAAAAGACTAGTCCTTCTGTATCATAGAAACAAACAGTAAATTTAACACAGGCCTTAAATCCTTCTGTGGGTGGTATGTGGTGGTTAGCTTCTGGATGACTCCCCACTTGCACACTGTATTTAAGAGATGTGAGGTGAATTGTGTACCTTGACCTGACACTAAATACACAGGGGTGCCCCATTAGGTAAAGATGTCTTTAATCAAAATTGCGGTGATTTTCTGTGTTTTTGCTGCTCTTAGAGGAAAACCTTTTTTACTTTTGGGAAAAGAACCCATGATACCCATCCCTAACATGTATCCTGGATCCAGTACAGGTATGGATTGTATTTCTGATACAGTATTTCCTTACAGTGCCTCCACACATCCTTTCTAATGTCTGGCCAGTATGCTATGTCTACCAATGACACAGGAGAATGTTCAATCTCCCTAGGTGCCTGCTAAGGGGGTTGGCATGAACAAATTGAAAGAACACCTCACGTAGGCTTTTTGGTATATATAGCTGTAGAGTATGGCCTTGATTTGGCTTGGGTACATAGCGCAACAAATAACCATTCTTCACTGTATAGCAAATTCTCTTATGATCTTGATCAGATTCTGTTTCCTTCATCAGCTCTTTTACCGCTTCATCACTCTGCTGTGCCCTGAAGACATCAGTCCATTCCACCGGTATACCTTTGGATGTTGCTACTATTTTACAGGTGCCAATAGTAATTGGCATTGGCTGTGGCATTTACTACACAACAAAGTGTCTGGAACAACATTACATTGACCTTTATGATACACCACCTTGAAGTTGTAGCCTTGCAGTTTAAGGACCCATCTGGTGAGTTGTGAGGAAGGGTTTGGATGGTTAAAGACCACGATGATTAAAGTAAGTGCAATGTGATCTGTCACTGTGTCCAACTTTGTGCCCTCCAGGTATATTCTCCACTTTCAAGGGCCCATATAACTGCCAAACACTCGCTCTCCAATACCATATATGCTTTCTCTGCACTGTTGAACAATCTGGAAGCATAAGCTATGACATGTTATTCCCTTCTCTTCTTGAGTAAGAACTGCCAAGAACTTTGCCAACCTAACTTGCATCTGTTTGGACTCAAAGCGGATTCTGGAAATTTGGTGGTTTAAGCACAGGTGCAGACAGAAGAGCATTCTTTATCTTCTAAAGCTTTTTGACACACTGGTGTCCAAGTCCATCTTTGTCCTTTCCTCTTCAAGGAGTGTAATGGTGCAGCCCTCTTGAAGAAGTTAGGGATATAACGATGGTACCAGCCTGCTAGGACAAGAAATCGTTGGACCTTTTTAATGTTCTTAGGGCATCACTGACAGCTCTCACTTTCTCAGGATTGGTCCGGATTCCATCACAAGAAAAGTGAGTGAGTGTTGCATCAGGTTTACACTTTTTCAGGTTTAACATTAAGCCTGCTCTTGCCAGACATTGGAATAGTTCTTCAAGCTCATTCAGATGATTTTGCTCATTGTGGGAGGTACACCACTATATCATCTATGTAGACAAAACAATTATTTCGTTTGATGTCTCAGCTGCCTGACAAAAGAGAATTCTTGTCTCTCACCTTGTGAATTAGGCAGTGTGTTGGTTAACTTGATGAAATTGACTACCACTTCATTTTCTGAGAGAAAGTCCAATCCTAGTATCATGGGAAAATCTACAGGGGTTAGACAATGAAACTGAAACACCTGTCATTTTAGTGTGGGAGGTTTCATGGCTAAATTGGACCA
>JAOUQY010000019.1:11822253-11839272 GCA_028566355.1 Doras micropoeus
GGCCGACATCATATTAAACCCTATGGATTAAGAATGGGATGTCACTCAAGTTCATATGCGTGTGAAGGCAGGTGAGCAAATACTTTTGGCAATATAGTGTATATGTGAGTGTGTACCCAATATTTGGAAGAATAATTGAATATTATGACCATATAGCGTCTGTAACAGTTACTTTCTTTTATGCATATTTTCAGTTATGCTTTAAATATATTATATTAATAAAATATCTAAAATGCTTGCTTCCTTTGTTACTGCATTATTATATATGCATTTTGTGTAAACTACTACCAGGTCAAGGTCTAGCTCAGACTTCACAGGTTATTGGGTATGATGGTTATGATGATATCGATATGACCAGACTTTGCTATAGCACCACCATCTGACAACAGAAAGAGTGGCCTTTTCACAGATCTTGGCTATACTGTTCCTAGACAGTTGAACAGGCTCATTTCAGATTTCACGGTCCTGACTGTATTATTATAAAGCAATTTCTTATATGCTGAATAGTGTAACCATGTGGAAAGAATGACTCAATTAGCATACCTCTGAACAAACGTTCATGCTAGTTTATGTGTTTAAAGCATGTTGGTGGTGTTGCTAATTTGTTGGGAGGCATTTCACATGCCTAGTAAAAAAAAAATAACTCTTTTACTTGTGTTGTGTTGTGTTTATTTGGAGGTGTGAGAGCCTGCCGTCACCACTTGTGTCTATATTTTGTCATTGTTTTTATGCAGTGTGTTTTACTAGTGCTAGCAGTTTAGTAGGATTAAAAAGAAGATCAACTCCTTTTTTTAAAGCTAACTTTGTAATATTTTCCTTCATTGTGATAGAGAGATGTAAAACAGACAAACTGATTTGAATCAGATTTGAACAAATGGCAGCAGAATTTCTTTTTCAAACCACTTTCTATTTAAGGTAAACTTTCCAGAATATATTGAATCTAGAAGAAAAGGCATGTCTAAGATATCCCTAAACTCCTCAACCTAAAGCTGCAAGGTGTAAGATTTTAGAAAGGTACTGTCTATGGTAGTTATGGTATATGTAGTAGAACATATTTGTACATGCATTGTGCCTCAGAGTGTGGATTAATCTGACAGCTGCAAGTAATTCACAATCAGTAAGAAGTCAGATCTGCATGCTGTGCTATAAGTCGATTAGTTCTTGCTTATTTAACTGAGTTTTAAATGCATAAACTACACATACCTCATTAACCAAACACTTGGTGCCACTAGCCCACTAGCTAAAGCAGCTTAACAGCTGACTAGCGAAAGAAATGCCCCAACGAGAATAAATCAGCTGATTAATTCACATGCTTCCGAGTAAATAGAAAAAAAAATGCCTTACATGTTTAGCAAGAAAAAAGCCAAAAACTCTAACATTCTGACCTAATAGTGCTGAACAGTCACTGCCCTGTTCGGCGACTCTGAAGTAAAAATCCCACTCGTTTCTCCAGACATTTCGAAACATCCTTATATAAAGAATTTTAAGTAGCTGGAGATAAATCCCCCCAAAAAAAACATAGCCAAAAAAAAAAAAAATTGAACTACATATCCCATAAAGCACTGCAAATGATGTCAACCAATCACTTTGCCAAACAGTTTTCACACAACTTCTTCCATCTCGTATTTCTCTTTAGCATTTGTGTGTTATACAGGAGTTTTTAATAATTGTAAATATTGTAGTTTTTGTATATATAAAGTGTTTCAATTTTGTCATTTACAAAACCATTGTGTACTAGGCTGCTAGCTAACAGTGACCGCTTCATGCATTTCTGGCACCAAACCATGCAGTTTAAATCTCTTTTGTAATGTCGATGCCTCTGATTGGTGGAACTCTCTTTAAACACTATGGATAATCTATTTCTTTACAAGGAATGGGGGAATAAAACATGTTTTCTTTAAAACTAAGTTGAAACCAGATTGATTTGTGATTGTATACCAACGTCTCATGATCTGGTAGCTTGTGGTAAGTCTACATTTGGCAGTTAAAGTTTTATGGCTAGAGATCAAAATCCCTACGGCGATTATGCACAGGATTTTTACTTCTGAATCAGACTGTTTGGCTCCATAGCCCTGATGCAGCACTGACTTTGAATAACTGTTACAGCACTGCCAGGATGAAGGAATATATGATTATGCTACATTTCTTCTTCCCTGACTCCATAATCATGAACATTTTATTTGTTCATTTTAACAAAAAAAGTCCTATGCCATTGCTTTAGAAATACTTTGTTGCAAAAATCCCTTTACATACTCAACGCTCCTGTCTTTATTGTCCTGTCTTGCAAATAAACAGCTACCGTGAGGCCATGCTCTTATTAAAAGAACAGCTTACCTCGTTCAGTGGATCAGTTTTTAATCACAAACTTTTATTGCTTTAATTAGTTAGAGACCAAAATCTCCACAGACAAGCGGCAGTGAAAACTTCAGAGCCTGTCTTACTGCTAAGCATATGCAGAAAATCCTCACAGGTCGTTGCCAAGAAAGGAAGCAGAGAGTTCTGTGCAATAAACTGATCCATGTGCTAATTTGATAAGATATGCTAACAAATTGCCTTAAAAGATGGCTGTGATTTTCAGATTTTATTTTCCCCTTATGGGTAGAACACAGTTCTGGCCCAGCAGTGAGATGATTGTTTCCATGTGTGTTGAGCCTCCCTGGTTCTATTACAGACATAGAGCAGGAAGTGCTGTCCAACAGCATCTGATATTGTATCAAGACCACCGTGTTTGCCGTTTTGAGCCCATCAAAACATGGAGGGATTGTATCATTGACTAAAGCATTGAAGAATGGCTTACTGAGAGGTTGATATTTGAGAACATACAGTAAATGATTGATGGAATCCTGACAACGCTGAACCAAATTATCCTGTATTTCTCAACTGTCCAAGTGATGTGCTGCATTCATTAGCAGTACCAGGGCGTGCATATGTATGTATTTGACCAATACTCTGCAATGAACCATCTGTATGCTTCTCTGTAACAGATTTAACTCTGTCTGTATGTTTGTGTGTAGGATGCGGGAGAGGGAGCTGCGGTGCGTGGGCAGGAGAGTTCTACTGCTTGGCGTCTGCCTGCTGTCTCTGTGGGGGCAGCTGAGCCTGGCCTCCTCACACCGCAGCCACATCGGTGAGTCACACACACACTGATTATTCTCAATAACAGAAACACCACTTATTAGCTCCAAGCTTAGTGATGAACTACTGAGCCAGGGATGTCGGTCCTGGACCTGCTAATCATGTACCTGGGATGTCTTTTTCACTTCTACAAGCTCACTCATTTAACCTCCACTTAACCTCTGGTTGCTATCAGACCCAAAAAGAAAGAACAAAAGTGCTCACATCCCAGCTTGGTGAGTCAGATCCAGAGACACAATACTGGCTAATGCTAAACATTATCTCAGCACGTTGCTCTTCCAAGATATTTAAATCGCATCTTTCAGGCAGGTCATTTAAACATAGGAACCAAATGTTCGTCGATAGTGACTTTTACCATAAACAAAAGCCCACAACGTGTAAAATTCAGGAGTGCATATCTACCAAGGATTATTTCCATTATTATTAATTGTCAGTCTTGAGTTTGGCATTGTTGAGGTTTCTATGCGAGAAATCATCTCCTGAATAAACTAGTGATTTCCGAAAACACTTTGGGATATGGTGTGCAACTCTCTGTGGTCCTGTGATGACTGAAAATAATATGAGTGTATTGATCACAACTGTAGATGTTTTATTTGCTGCAGGATAGGTGCCAGAGACACCAGTGAGGTCCCACTGAATGTATAAGGAGAAAGAGAGAGAGACAGAGGTACTAAGGGGGAGGCGGAGACCCTGGGCTAAGGGTGGAGGCTGTGACTTCACATCACAATAATGAGCCCCATCCACAGGGGCAAACAGTGGCAGCTCTGAAGCCTGAAGTGGGAAAATTATGAGGAATTCAACCAAGGGCAGCAAAGACTTAGTGACAGCTTAACAATATAAACAAATCCTCCATTGATTGCCTACATGAATTTTAGTGAGGACATGTTTTGTGATCACATGCCAGAAGCCTTTGCAAAGAGCCACTGGGGACAATGTGAAGAGGCAGCAGCAATTAATCTTGCCTTCCCGAGCCAAAGGGCAGCTCTAAATAAAATCACACAGCATTTCCGGAGCTGTGACAATGATAGCAACAAGTTAAAGGCACCCCATCTTTCTCCAAGCACTGCTATATGTGTGGCGTTGGCAATAAAGTCAGTGATTGATTATGGCGAGGGTGCCCAATCACTCAGCACTCAGTGGGCAGAAAGAGCTGCTTTCCAAGCTGCCAGAGCTCCAGTGCTCCTGGCTACCACTGCGCTAATCACATATTTAGTCCCAGTTGTGTTTTGAGGTCAGGCCAGGGTGTACCAGTGAACAGATCTCTTTAGCCCAGTGCCTAAGCGATCTTGGGACCTGCTGCCACTCGCGCACTTCGTACACTCCCTGTAACCTTAAGAGATCACAGATCAACCTACTAACTCTGCAGCAGTGCCAGAACTTGTAATCCAGTCATGACAGAAGATACGAAGGGGTATGGAAATGGTAAAGGACTCTTGGGCATGATCAAGTGCTTTAGTTAATGTTCACAGAGCTTTAGGTAATGTTTCTTAAATACTCAAAACAGCCTGGCAGGCAGTACTATGGGTGTGGTTTCCTGTAGTATTGCCTGGGGGGCTGGCTTGAATATTTAAGAAACTCCTGATATCCTTATATTTTCACACACAGCAGCCTCTGGAGTTTATAGGTTGGTGCAAACAGGTCAAGCTTTGAGGCAGATGATATACAATAGCAGAACTCCACGTTCGGTTTTATTCCTGTCACCCATGAACAGAGATCTGAGACTACAGTGGGCACAGACTCACTGAAACTGGGCAGTTGAAGATCAGAAAAAGATCACATGAGATTTTTCCGATCTTGAACGCTCCAGTTTCTCAAGCGTTGGATATGTTGTCATATCAGTAAGCAGTGGAAGATAGTGGAACCATTAACAGTCCATTGGTTTGGTTGGGGAATCATTTCCAAGCCTGTAAAGCTCTGTCATAGACTATAACTGATGATAACATGACAAAACCTGCTGGTCTTTGTCTTTTTACTTTGGTGCACCAAACAGCACAGAATCCTACAAAACCAGCCAGTAAATAAAAAACACGAGTATTTCATGTTGTTAAATAACATCCAGAACTCCGTCAAGAACCGTTCAGGGACTCTCTAATTAAGATTATATGGAATCTTAATCATTTTATCATTCAACACATATAACAACAGATAGAGCTTTATTACAGAGCCAACAGACAGCTATATACTGCCGGTTTTCTTGCTCAAAATATTATATTTGCAGGTTATTAGCTTACAGCAATCAAGCAGTTTCTGAGGGGGAGCTGCTGGATTGTAGAGTGAAATTAAATAGGCATGACAAACACTGTAGACAGCTGCTGTCTTTACTGGAGACACAAAGCTATAGCAGATGCCCTTTTGTAATTTGTGAGCATGAGGATATTTGCACCACTGGTACAAGGAACAGACAGTAACATAAATGGGCACTTAACTGGCAGTTTAGCAAGCATATCTTGTTAATACTCACACTGTTTTAGTAATACTGTTATGCTTTTGTGCATTCCCAACTATATGCCCAATTATTTCTCAGTTAGTTTATGTCAGATTAATTAATTCAGACTCACTGAAACCGGGCAGTTGAAGATCAGAAAAAGATCACATGAGATTTTTCCGATCTTGAACACTCCAGTTTCTCAAGCCTTGGAGCCTTTCAGGTAGCATTTCTTGAGCACATTATCCTTAAACTCTAATGGACCATACAAATTTGCCATATATATTATGACAAATATCATTTCACCCAAAGTCAATCAGTGATTACTTGTTCCACAATTTCAAAACTTCATATTACAGATGTCGAACTTAAGGACAAAATATAGTGAAGTATCATCCATAAAAAAATAGCAAGATACTTCTAATTAGCATGCCATATTTCCCTGTAGGCATGGTCACCTCACTGCCAGTCTGTGAAATATGGCATGCTAATTAGAAGTATCTTGCTAATTTTTTATGGATGATACTGAAATATTTTTTTTGTGTTCCTACTCCTACTGTAACATACATAAGGTGGAGGAAAAAAAGTGAATTTAGTGCACATGCCTTCACTATATTTTGTCCTTAAGTTTGACATGTGTAATATGAAGTTTTGAAAATGTGGAACAAGTAATCACTGATTGACTTTGGGTGCAGTGATATTTGTCATAATATATATGGTAAATTTATATGGTCCATTAGAGTTTAAGGATAATGTGCTCAAGAAATGCTACCTGTTAAAAGGAGTAAGGTGATATAACACTGTCAAATTTAAATTCACAAAAGGCTGCATGTTATTCACTGGAGGAAGATATATAGATAGAGAAGGACATATAGTCTGTTCAGTTCTTCATTTTCCACATAGTAATCCAAATAACTGCAAAAATAAGAGGTGCTTTAAATAGAGATTGCATCAAATGCTATGATGCTGTAATTATCAGCTCTTTTTTTGAGTATCAACATTCCTGTTCCTCTGTTTTTAATCACAGTGCTATATCTACACACAGCTCTTGTCTGGTTTAATCATCTGGCCTGTGTGCAGTCTAATCACTCATCTGACCTACAGCTATTTCTCATTACTAACCTCTCATTATCACCCATTGAGACGTGTCGCTGGATAGCCTGTGAGTTAAAGCAGCATGGTATTTCCTGTTTTGGATGAGAAGTAATGGGAGAACGTAATGATTTTTGTGATGGAAACTGTTAGGGATCGTGCTGTGCCGTGGTCTGACACTAGGGGGTGTTCTTCAGTGTAGTTCTTCCGACAGGAGAACTCTAGCTCCCAGCAGACCCCGGGCGATTTGGCACTACGAGAGAGGCTCCTTGGCCCAGTGCTCTTGTCGGACCTTCTGACCATTTTTCCAGTACCGTAACGCTACAGCATGAGGTATCGGTGCACCTCTTGTAGAGGAGAGATCACGGGGTAGGACTTCAGTCCGAGATAATCTAGTAGGGATTCTTTAGTATCTCTTCCTCCGCCTTCTAATTTGAGCACTACGCTCTCTGCTGCTCTGGCACCTTCATTCTATCAAACGCTACGGCGTCAATTTAATTATCTCACTTTTGTAGAGGTGAGCTAGGTAATCTGTCTAATCTAGTCTGAGGTAATCTGTAAGGGATTCTTTCCTCTCTCTTCCCCTGCCTACTACTAATCTGAGCACAACACTGTCTCTGCTGCTCTGGCAGCTTTGTTCTATTAAACGCTACGGCGTCAACGTAAGTTTACCTACGGGCTGCTCGCGCTCTCTGCGCCTTCTCAGGGTTGCTTGTAAGAGGCACGCGCATTAGCATTGGCTTCATTCATCATTTTTTCCCCCTGATTTTCTTTAAAGAAAATATATCTCCTTTGTTTGAGACCGCAAGCTCATGATTCTTTTTGAACTTATGTCTTTTCCTTGTTTGCGTGTGTCTGCTTAGCTCGGTGGCAACCCACACACTCTTCACGCAGATGACCTGGGTTTGATTCCCAGCCGTCACAGTTTTTGCACAACACATTTTAAAAGAATAAATAAAGAAAATACTAAGCAATTAAAGGTATATTTTCTTTTGGATTTATTTTCCTTGTTATTTTGCCCGGGGTTATGTTTATGTATATTTATTTTTCCCAATTTATGACTATATATTTATTTAACCCCGTTCCTATTTTTCCGTATTTCTCCCTCTATCAGCTGGGCCCAGCCTAACCCTGCACTTGGGTCCAGCCATCCAGGCCCCCCGCAAAAGAAACTATAAGCAAAACAATTCTGATAGCGACTGTGTCTACTACTGAGAACAGCAAACCAGTGTACCTACCAGTGTAAACTACAGCACACAGCATAAAGCATACAGACTTTTAAAGGGCTCAAATACATGTGGTCAGGGCCACAATGCTTAGGCTAAATCCATTCTTTGTCTTATACCTTTCTAATAATGGTAGTATTGCATTGAAAGATTGTGCAAACTAATGGCTTTAGATACCTTTATATGAAAAAGCTAATGAAGGTGGTATGTACAAATTTTATTAATTTGCATATTGCAAACCATGTTTAATATTTGAAAACAGCTATAATTGTTCCAGGGCTTGATTAACAGGGGAAATTTATTTTCTCCTGATAGTCATTGTACTTTTTGATTAATAATTCTGGCATATACAATAGTAGATGCATTATTTGTAGTGGCTATAGCAGACATCCCACCCAACTGATGTCCTACAGGGAGTCTGGCATCATCACATGGGACATCAACAGAGTAGCCCATTAGGAGCTAACCAGCTAGTATAAATAATGATAGCTATGCTAATCAACAAAAGACACCTGTTAAACTCACCTCATGTTACTTATAATCATTTATCCAGCCATGGGCAATAGTAAAGTCACTGTTGCAGCGAACAACACTGTCGTCATTTTGACCCCTACCCCTACTTGATTGTAAATCCCACCCACAGAGAAAACTCATGGGTCTACTTAGCACAAAGAGAAACCAATCAGGATGCTTTCTCTGTCAGCCTCTCACTATATTTGTTGCTTCCCCTCGGTCTTTGTTGACCTCTCGCTTGCTCTCAAAAAAATCATTTTCCGGGATATTATATATAATTTGTGGGCATCAGGGAGCCACTATTAATATGCAAGAGACTCCTGGAACTTTCTGGAGAGGTGGGATTTCTGCTAATATAATATTGTATATAATATGCAGCCTGCTAAAGACTTGTTCCTGTGTCCTTCTTGCTCTCCTTTTTCTTTCTGTTTTAATGTGATGGTAAGATGCTCCCAGCTAGTCATTTGAGATTAGTGAAACAGAATGTTCTTGAAGTTCAGTGGAATACAATGTTCTAAAATGAGATATATCAGTCGTCTCTGTAGTCAGTTCATTACATTCTGTGACTGTGTTCCTCTGTCTGATTCGCTGCAGGAATGACTTGCTCAACATGGTATCCTGAGCATGCCTTGAAAAAAGAGGCAAGCAAGGCTGAATGATCTTGTTCAGCTACACAAACAGAGCATGAAATTTAACAGTATTGAAACTGCTCATCTTCTGTTCCGCCAAACAAAAAGTGCTGCTGTCCAATTTGAAGGGAATTTTTTTGAAATATACACCTGTCTGGTGGCCCAAAATGACAGATGGCTAAACTGTTGTTGAATAAATTCTGAAAAAGGAAATGGTCTGTGCTTAAAAGCAGTACAATGCTAATAATGAGCATGAAGTGATTAAGACTTTTAGAGAGGCAGCAGCATGTTAATGACTTTGAATTGGGCTTAGTTAATGTCATTTAAACATTTAAAATGCACATTTATATTTATAATACTTTACATTTCTCTATAGGTCCGTTCTGAATGATCAATGCAATTTTGACAATTACAGTGAAGGGGAAAACGGCCTACACCCTGCATCAATACTAGGTATTATTTATTTATCAGGGCCTAAAGAATAGTGATGGGGTCGAGACCACTTATATCATGTTAGAGTCAAGACCAAAAGTTGAAACAAGACGAACACTTGGGATTTTGAGGCGGTCAAGTCAGAGTTTTTGGAGTAGGTGTGTCGAGGCTGAGACCTAAAAAAACAGCCATCATTATGTATCAAATGGATCTCACCAGTCAGTACAATGTGCGTTAATGGATTCGTGTTCTTGTTTTCTTATTAACATGTATAATTATTTAATTATTTTAAGAGTATGAAAAATGGAAAAGTTAATCATGGTGAAAAAAGATCTTCAGGTCTCTCTAAAATTACCTTTTGTCCAATCCATGCCTCTCTAGTCTGAGACCAATTCAAAATTGAGTAGAATTGCTTTCAATTTCCGAGACCAGTCTGAGTAAGTGGAAAAGGTGGTCTCAACTACTACTACTATTACTACTACTACTACTACTACTATACTACAAGAGTACTAAATAGCAATTGTCTAGTCCTCACCAACTTCTATAAACAAACAAGTAACCTCAAGTGACAACAAAAACAACAACAACAACAAAAAAACAGATTTCACTATGTAGTTACTGTTTTCCCAAAAAGTAAACCAACATTGAGAAACCAGGTGGGAAAAAATACACCCTATAATTCAGTAACATTTAGACCCACCTTCAGCAATAATAACTTGAAGTTGGTCTCACCACAGCATCTCATTGTGGTCTTAACTTTGACTTGGTCATTCCAACACCTTGATTTTTTCTTCTTTAGCCATTCAGATGTTGATTGGCTGGTGTGCCTTGGTATCATTGTTGCATGACCCAATTTCAGACCTTTTAAGCTGTTTGAGAGATGGCCTCACATTTGTCTTATGAATATTCTGGTATAAAGTGGTTGATAAAGAATTTCTTATCTCAATGACTACAAGTTTTCCAGGTCCTGTGGTTGCAAAACAAGTCCAGCTCATGCAATTTTGCAAACCTAAGTCATGCTGCCATATTCTTTCAGGAGAGAAGGGTCTTTTCCTATCCACCCTTCCTTGAAAGCCATACTTTTAGTGATTTTCAGTCTTTTACTGATCGTGTTGTCATGAACATAAACATTTAAAGTGCTTACAGCCACCTGGAGGTTACATGATATAGTGCTTAGGTTTTACTTTATATCTCTGAGCATTAAACAGTCTGGAATTAATTTTCTGAGACACCCTCTCCTAGGAAGATGTCTTAAAGGCTCTTCATTTGTAAACAGTCCTTCTTATGGTAGAATGTTGAATTTCAAATTGATTGGAATCAATCGTATAACCCTTCTCTATTTAATGAGCACTACTCACTCTTCTTGAGAGTAGTCACTCTTCTTGATGATGCACTAATATTTATTCATTAATAACACCTGGCTCGAATTACAGGCTTAATGATTGTGGAAGTAAGAAGGATGTACTTTTTATTATTTCTTGCCTGGTACTGTATATAAATGTTGGCTTACTTTTTGAGAATAAATGACTACATATTGTTTGTTGTTTTTGGTATACCAGTTTTTCTGGTACTTCAGTGAATATTAGGGCATAGATACCATTAAAAAATTCCTGATGTTGAGCCTGAGCTTATTTCTGTGGTGCTTTTTTCCTTATAACTTTTTGACTTCTCAACTCATCGCCCACTGCACCATTTCTTACAGGATCATCTGCCCAGATTACCACACCACCCACATCCGAGTTGAGATGTAACTGGCATGTGAGGCATAAGACAGCATAGGAACCTGATAAGTGTTGTTTTTTTACAGACTTAATATGTCTGATGACATCTCAACTATCAGTTATGCTAGGAAGGCTTGGGGGACTGGATGTGTGCTGTATGTGTGTTTGTATGTGTGTATGTATGAGAGATGTAAAACACTACTGACACTTCAAGGGTGGGAACAGCGTGCTATTTAGAGCAAACATGACTGGCATCTCAACCCAGGAAGCATGCATATGTGTGAGGGGTGGCAACATGCAATGGGTATGAAGAACTCTCTGTTCCTCGCAGCTGTACTGTGCTCTCTGCCTGGTGGGGAAAATTTATATACACAGATGCTCTATTAGCTGACAGCTGAAATAAATAAAGAGTGAATGATAGAAATCATGCAAAATGCAGATGTGTATATGATTTCAAATAATGCATTACCGCATGTTATATTTCATGGTGCATTTCAGTTTGTTTTTCAGAAGCATGATAAAGCATGGCTAAAGTAAGCAATGACCTACTTGCCTTACTGTTGGGCATTAATTATGACACTATTGATTATGTTAATTTAACAAGCAAACTTGAAAGCTTGGTCACATTAGATGGAATAGTTCTTGCCTAATTTAGAACATACTTGACTGACTGACTGTTTTAGGGTCAGTGGAGATTTCTCAGTCAGTTTGAGTGTAATATGGTGCAATAAGGTTCTGTTTTAAGTCCTCAATTTGAAACAAAAATTCACTATAATCTAACCCTTGCTTGTCTCAATTGCCTTAGAGCCATTCGAACATATAAGTTCCAAACACGGTATTGACTTCTAACACATAATTATATCTAACGGTTTGGTCAGTTTCAGCAGTAACATGGAACGATAGCAGTTGGATGAATAGAAACATTTTAGTCCTGTTGGGTACAACGATGTTGAAATACGGTTGCTCAATTCTGACTAGAGCTTCAAATATTCTCTGTGGAATTACATTTTTTTAAAATCTTTAAGCAGTTTTAGTTGTCTCTGATTCAGGTCTGTCATTTGATTCCCATATACTGAAGGAACATCTCTAAAGCTGCATACTATTAGTAGAAATAAGACATGTACTAATGTGCTTTAACTGTTATTCTGGAGGTTTGTTCAATCTCAAGTAAAGTAAGCTCTTTCTATTATGTTGCCCCAAAACATTAGAATATTATTCTAGAGAACATGACAAATGCAGTCTCTATAGGTTTTTTTAATCCAAATGAGAAACACACACACTTAACCGGGTATTACCATTAATAATAATTAATAATTAGTAATATCATGTTCATTATTGGTATTAATCTTCATAGATTTACAGTTATTGCATGAATGTATTTTTCCATTAATACTTTTGTTAATTATATAATACTTTTTTTGGCAGAGTCCAGTTTTTTACTGCCAGAATCATCCGATGGCCATTTTATTTGCCCAATGAGTATTCAAGCGATGAATCAAATTAGTTGTACTGAAAGTCTTCAGTGTAGCTCCAACTTGGCTGACTTTTTCAGTGCAAAAATTACAGACTGCACTTTTGATATTCTCACGACGTACCTTGGAATATTCCCAAACAGCTGACATTTTGCCTTTGGTATAGCAGCAGCATGCCATATGAGCTTCTGGCTCACATTATTTACATCATTAAATTGAAACACAGATCAGCGGAAATCAACAATAATAAATTGGCCAATTGTTGATTACCTCTTTAAAGAAAAATCAGCTGATTCTGATACCAATCTGATACCAGCCGTGCATCTCTAATTGAAACATCATGCTGTGTTAAATGAGGCTTTTCCGGATCAGATGGTGTTGTTTTATCTGCAGCCTGGAATGAATCTCTTTAGCTTCACTTCCTCTCACCAGTTGCAAGGCATGTTAGCTGGGCAGCGAACAAATACTTGGGTGCTCTCCATTAGTTTCAGAGTGCTGCTCTTTTTTCCTGGAAGTGAAATGTAGTAAGATTCAGAGAGCATTGACTGAAATATGTGTGCAATTTCTCAAGGAAGGGCCATTGATTAGAAGTAGCCTCTAAAGGTGCAATGTGGAAACGAATGATCCAGGAGTTGACTGGTGGCTAGTGTATAATGCAGCAGTATTTCAGCCCTTGTGTGCTTTGCTTCTTCTTTCCATCTTTAGCTTTGATAATTTACAAACCCAATTTCCAGAAAAGTTGGAACACTTTCTTAAAATGCAATACAAATTGAAATCTGTCATTTGTTAATTTACTTGAACCTTTATTTAACAGACAAAAGGACAAAGAAAATATTTTCAGTGATGAACTTAATTCTATTTGTTAAATATAAACTAATTTAGAAATCTAGAAATTTAGATGGGTGCAACACACTCAAAAAAGGGACAGAGGCAAATAAAATGTATAATAAAATGTTATACAAGCAACACTGGAAGGCTAAAATTGATATGGCTAAATTTATATCATGATATATTTAATTTTGGTCGATATGATATAATTTCCATATTGATATGAACAATACAAAAACCACAGAAAAATGGCCAAGAATGCTCACAACAGATGTTTATACCTACAAACTATACAGAAAAATTTATTTGCCAAATCTATAAAACCTCTTTCTATAGAATTATATAATATTTTAGAAATAAAAATTGTACAAATTATTCAGTGTTCACCTTTTATTTGTATTCAGCCTTATTTAGCTATAGATGTGTTCACAACACAGATAGAAAGACTAAAATTGACAGTTAATGGAGATATTTGTTGAAAACAATGATTAGCCTTACACCATAAAAAGCCTCCATGATTTTTTTTTCTTTTTTTTCCATACATACCAACGCAAAAAATTCGGGTAAACAAGTTTCATCTCAGAGAAACCTACCGCCCGGCCTGCACTTGAAAGCACAGTAGGTTCACCACCAGTCTACAGCACATTGTGCAGCACACTGAAACCTGAAAAGTTTATCAGATCTTTGATAGCCAAACCACTTCCACACCAGCCTATCCTACTACTGCTGAGCGCTGACTGCGTGACTGTGGTGTACGTAATCACACACTGACGTAGCCTATTGTATTCTGCTCTTTCTGCTCTGCTTGAATGCAATGAACTGACGACAGCGACCTATAATGAATGTTATTCGGTGTAAATAACATAATCACCATTATCGAAACATTTTATATCGTCATATATTTTGATATTGCATTATTTTCCAGCCCCAACTGGAAGCTCCCACAGTTAGCAGTTTAACTAGTAACAGGTGAGGTCATCAAGATTGAGTGTAAAAGGCGCATCGACCACAGGCGTTGTCTTTGCAAGCAAGAATCATGGTTCACCACTTTGTGCCGAACTTCATGAGAGAATTGTCAGTCAGTTCAAATGCAATGTTTCTCAGTGCAAGACTGCAAAGAATTTAGGTCTTTCACCATCAACAGTTCTACATAATATCATGAAAAGATTAAGGGAGTCAGGGGAAATCTTGGTGTGTGAAGACCAAGGGTGGAAACTGCTGCTGAATGTGCATGACCATCGAGCCCTCAGACTCTTACCAACAAAAGTGCAAAAACCAGCATCTGTGATGGCATGGGGGTGCATCAGTGCCCACAGCATGGGTGATCTGCATATATGGGAAGGTACCATTGATACAGAAGCTTATATTTTTATTTTGTAGAAACATATGCGGCTGTTGAGACAACATCTTTTCCCAGGAGCTCCATGTCTATTTCAGCAGGACAATGCCAGGCCTCATTTTGCATGAGTTACAAGTGTGGCTTGACTGGCCTGCCTGCAGTCCAGATCTGTCTCCTATTAAAAATGTATGGAGCATCATGAAGAGGAGAATCAGACAACAGTGACCAGGGACTGTTGAGCAGCTCAAGTCTTGTACACAGCAAGAATTCCACTTGCAAACTGCAACAATTAGTGTCTTCAATTCCCAAATGATTAAAAAGTATAATTTATGAATGTGTTGCAGTCATCAGTTTCTAATTTTTTTTTATTTAACCAATAGAATTAAGTTCATCACTGAAAATCTTTTCTTTTTCCCTTTGTCTCTTAAACAAAGCTCCAAGTGAATTAATAAATTACAGATTTCAGTTTTTATTGCATTTTAAGAAAGCATCCCAACTTTTCTGGAAATGGGGTTTGTACTTTTAACACAGCCTGCGTAGCCTCAACCTCCAAAGTGTCAAAGCAACAAGGCGCTGACAGCATGTGTCATGCCTGCCATAGAAATCCTGTCTTCAAATGTGTTTCTTTATCATTTATTCATGTTGGTTCTTTTGTGTGCTTTCCTGGTGTGTTGATTTTAGTCTTTTTTATAGTAGTTTGGAGCTCTGCTTGGATGCAGGCCTTATTTAGAAGAACTGACTGGACTCTACATTAGCTCTGCCTAACCACAGACTGTTGAGTCAGTGAAAAGTAAACCCATATATCTCACTGGCAAAGAATTCTATCCTGAGCCTCCATGCCTCAGCGGGATAGAATACAAAGACAAAGTCCAATAAAGAGTATTTGATGTGACATCTATTCATTTGGGTTTTTTAGGGCCAGGCTCAGTGACTGCTTTTCCCCCTTCTTCCTCATCCCCTTCCCTCTAATTGTGTAACTGGAGCTGCAAAAAGCCCGGCTGTTTGATCTCCCTACTCCATGTACCACAGATGGCCGACTCCTTCATCTCTTCATAACAATTTCATAAGTGACTTGCTGTAAATTGCCACGCCAGTGCCTGTGGTAATTGGGTTGCCACTCTGCTCCTCTCACTCACACACTTTGCTTGGAAAAAAGGAGAAAAAGAAATGTGTTTGCTGCCATCATACTGAGTAATAAGTGGTAGGACAGATGGAGGAAATGTGAGTTTGATCCGTGATTTCCTCAGAGCAAGTGCTCTCCCTTCCACAAAGGTAGCTGTGAGAAGTTTCATTAATGTGGTCATGCATTTAATTGAGCTTGAGCATATCTATATCATCCTTGTGTTCCATATATATATTTAACTGCACACAAAAAAGTACAATGATTAATAGGCTTTTATAGAAATGAATAAGAATAATATTTGCTGCAGATCATGTCATGCTAACAGGCTAACATTTGTAGCTTATACTAATTTAATAATTCAGTAGTAAGTGCCAGCTATGTTTATGTCCAAATGTAAGTCATATTGTAATTAGATTTACAAAACATGATCAGAATCAGCAATGCCAAACAAATGCCGCTGAACAGCTGTGCCATTTGTTTATAAAACATAACATGCACTGTCCTTGTCTGATATACTCAGCACAGTGTCTATGAATACTTCATGATCTTACTTTATTTGCCGAGGACAAAATCAATATGAACCACCCTTCTTTATTGAGCCTTGCATAATGATGAGGGAAACACACAGTGCCTGAGTCTTTATTGCAGTCAAGAACATGCGTACCTAGTAGATACTGGCTTTGAATAGCACACTACCGGAAGACAAGAGAGCGTGAGAGAGTGTGAGAAAGAGCATCCGTGCTTCACTGAGCAGCTGAGGCTGATGTGGTCTGCCAGCTCCAGCTTACCTTGTAAAAAGACTGAAACTTTCTCCACTGTCCTCTATGTGTTTATTCCTGGCATTCTAGTATAATCTTTTGTGGCATTTCAGTGAATTCATTAGGCATTTTAGCCTTATCTACATCTACAAGTGCACCTACTGTTCCTTCATCAACTGATCAGGATTATGTTTAATTTATCGTCAACTTCCTAAAATAATGGCCCAAGTCATTTTTTGACCAAAATGATTTTTTTTGCCTAAATCACCTCCTCACCATGCTGTCCACCTCTGGTAAAATCGCCGATGTCCTTAGTTTAACAGATC
>JAOUQY010000019.1:11870234-11880346 GCA_028566355.1 Doras micropoeus
ACCACTTGATGATGATTACCAAAGTTTAAGTCAGTTATCTTGGAAGATGCAGGAACATGATAATAAGATAAAATTGCGCATTTATATCATTTAATATTAAGGGACACCTATACCTTTACAAAGATGCAAACTGTTATTACTAGTACCGAATGTATCTGTCCCATAATTCTCTGACTACTGGTCCATTATTATTTGACAGTATGTCTTTGTTCGAAACAGATGATGGATGTATTCTCTGTTTGTATTTATTAAGGCACAAAGTCCAATTTCCAGTATGCAGTAAAAAAACAAACAAACAAGATTATCAGTCTAATTGCTTATAACAGTAAGACCCAACGGCAGAATTGAAGAAAACAAAGAGCTGTAGTGCTTGAGGAAAACACATATAATATGAGGCTTAGATTTGCACACCGAACAACTGGCAAAGCAAATTCTTGCATGTCACATGACAGACATACACTACTGTAATGACAAAAATCTGACAGGGTTTGGTTTTTTAATAGGCTTGCAAGATGGTGAGTCTGAAACTGGACCAGGAGTAGAACTGGACTGGGATGTGGGAGTCTGTGAACTCAGCTAATTTACACTATATGGCTGGTTTTGGGACATCTGACCATAAAATCATATGTGATTTCACTCCAACCTTGGCAAACCAAGTGTTCATTGGCATCTCTTTGTGCACAGAGGCATTGTCATGCTAAAATTGGTTTGGCCTTAGCTCATTAGTTTCATTGACAGGAAATTCTAATGTTACAGTACACAAAGACGGCCAGTACATATTGAATTTAGTACTGTATATTTCTACAACAATGTACACTAGTTACAGCAATCTACATTACTTTCTTAAACATAAGAGATGAAGAGATGAAAAAATAATTATATTAATGTCTGAATTGAAAGGAATTCTGTAGTAATATTGACCATTTACTCATTGCATCCCAAGGCATAGACAAGTGGTAACAACCACAGTTTTCTCTACAGTGTGTAATAAAAGTTGTAAGTACATTCTGCAAATCCAAGTCTGGAGACTGGACTGAATTCTTGAGACCTTCATTTATTAGTTGTGTGCAGAAGATCAATACAGTATCGCTCACAGTCATCAGTCAGTCTGCATATGGACACTAGAGCAGAATTTTTAAAGTGTAACAGAGAGAGTGAGAAGTGGCGATAAGGGATAGAATGTCTTGCTGAATGCGAATGTCCTTGGCATTATCTTTGGAGCAAGCAAACGTTTCTTCCTCAACAGGCAGAACATATCATTGCAGGATGTCTGACTATTAATTTTAAATAATAAATCATTTTACACAACAAAAGGTACAAGTACAACTACATGAAACAGAAGAGAAATCTCTGTAGTCTTGTGCTTGACAAGACAAAAAATGTGGGGAAAAAAGTGGGAGGATTTTTTTTGTCATTGTCTTTCAGATAGATCTGTATAATGGATGAGATTGCTGATATATGGGGTTTTCTCACTGATGACTACTTCAAAATGAACTCTTCTTTCTCTGCACACACCTTTCGTACATCTGGCCTAGGCTTTGACACAGATTAATGACCTTATTCAGGACAGGAGAAAAAGTTCTCTTCAGCCTCTGGGTTTCAACAGAGAACATGAAACAATCTGTCTCTTCTCCTGCGCCCTCTGTCCCTGCCTGTGCACCACTTTGTGATTCCTCCATTGTCCATTGCTCTCCTCTCTGTCTTATCTATGGCCTACTTCATGCCTTTTATAAGTCACTTTCTTGTTGTAACTTCACAAAATTCTTGTTGTACTAGGCCACCTTTGTCTTAAGAACCCTCAGTGTCATGGAATGACTATGCATAAGTAGGTATTCCATGAAAATGGCTCCACTGGAGTTGGACCTGGTTTTCAAGCCAATCAGAAAGTCAAGATGTTGATTAGCCACTGCTATATGCTTCATCATATCTTTTCTCGAGTGCTCTGTGACATGCAACCAGCAGCATGATATCTGGTGGAATGAAAAAGATAAGCCAGCCAAGTGTGCTACTGTCATCGCCAGATAAGTGAGGGAGCAGATGCGTGGTGTTCTTATTTTAATTAGATATCAGCAACATAGAATTTGTGCAAGTGAAAAAAAAAGGAGAAGAGAAAATGAAATGTTGAGAGTGGCAAGGAGGGAGAGCAAGAGGCTCTTGTTAATTCCATTGCTGTCTGCTCACATTTTTGTCCTCATTACTCTGTGAAGGAGTGCACACACCCTATTGTCTTCAGGAATTGATGGGGAATATTTTGGGTAAAAACGTGAGGGTTTGTTTGGCACTGCAGAAATTTCTGAAGCTTCTAGAAGAGAGTGTGTGTATGTGTATGAGAGAGAGAGAGAGAGAGATTGACAGAGAAAGAGAGAGGCTCACATTTCAGGAATGCTAACTACACTGTGCCTCTCCAAGACAAAACAAAAAAAAGTTGTCTGTAGCACGTTGGAACCCAGGCAAAGGAATTGGAATGAATGGTTTGCCCCAGAGCTCTTATGCCTGTGACCTTCACAGCTCTTTTATGTTCTTTTTACAGGAGGTGGGTCTTTGAATTCAAATACATGAGAAAAGAGTGTCACTGCCTCTGAATGGAAATTAGAAAAAGAACAAGGCAATGCCTCTGACCTTGTTGCACATTTCTTACAACTATACTTTGCTCATTGATGGCTAAGTCAACTTTAAAGTGCTATCCTCTTAAATGTACATCTTGGATTCGTTATATATAAATAAAACTTATACTCAAATTGTCACATTCTCACAAATACACAGCAAACTTCCAGAATCTGGTTAAATAAAGTCAGCTTCACTTACTGGTTACTATCTTTTCCAAACAACCACCTGTACAGGGTTGGTGAGAAGAACAGAGAAGACTACAGCTTCCTGAAGTACTGTCAATATCACTCCAATGCACACACACATACGCACATGCACACACAGCCCAAGGGGCTGGACACAGTGCTGGGCCCAGCTGTCACTTCTGCGCCATTAATCCAGTACTTCAGACGACAGAATCCATCTCCCTCTAGCAAAGCTTTGACAGAGGCTAAAAGCGCCAGTGAGACAGTGGGACACAGATCAATCGCTTCGATTCTACCTCTCCTGCCCGGACCCATTCATCAGCCTCTGGTTGTTTGTTTGTTTGTTACTGCCTTTGCCAGGGCATCTCTGGAGTGTGAGGTGCTGTGGGTGCAGGTGTGGGCAGAGAGGAGAGAGAAAAATGGCAAAGCCATGCTCAAAATCCCCTCTTCTATCAGCACCACCATAGCGTCTAGACTCCAAGAGGGCCTCATCCCATATGGAAGGTTTTTTTCTTACACGTTTCAAGGCATTCATTCCTGAATCTTAATTTAAAGTTGAACCTTTGGCAAATACCACACAAAGCATATCTCTGGCATCATGTATCTCCATTAATATTTTTTTCAGTCCCCTCAAGTCTTGCACATCTCCCAAAATCTATATTGTCTCCAAGATGTACAGCTATTTATAATGTCAGACATTTCAATTTGGTGATCATGTTTATTTCAGCATGAACTGCCTGTCAGCTATGTGCTGCTGATCCAGATATTTGATCCATATACAGCACCTGGTTCTGAATTCTCTTCATGTACTGTAAGCTCCACTGACGCAAATAGATGGCTTGAAATGTGATGGGTTGGAAGCCAATTTCTTACTTCACTGCAGAGAACAGGTCTGTAAAGTAAAGCATACATGGAAAGTATATGTTTTTATGTAAGGTTTTACACAATCTGAAGTGTTTCAGAGGAAGTATCTCATCACATGCCTAAATATGGTAGTGTGACATCATAACATGGCTACACAGCCGGAAAACAAGGACTAACTGTAACAAATAGCATTCATTAGAAAATTCAGCTAAGACATGCCATCACTCATGCTGTCAGTCTCTCTCTCTCTCTCTATCTCTCTCTCTCCCTATTAGGATGTAATGAACTGTGAATCTTGGGCCTAATGACACTAGAACAAAAATAATGCAACAAATTTTCCCATGATGTATCACATTTCTTGCAGTTGTGAAACAATCAAGTATAAACTAACTAATCTGCAAATTTCATGGTTATGTTTACAATTTGCCTGCTTTGTCAGTACATCACAATGATATAACACAGTAGTCATCTACAGTAGTGGCAATCTACAGTACAGATGCAGACCCACCAAAGTATTTCACTGGAACAAACTTGAAGAAACCCTTATGAATTTTAGTTGAATACTCATGATATAAGTGCATCAAATAATGTTTGTTTCTTTTCATGATACAATCTGACAGAAACCAAGCCTTGGTGATACTCATCATGGTTGTTGGTTAGTGCTAGTGGTAGCCTGGAAGCAAGGTGGGTACAACACCACTAAATGTAAAGCAGAGGATACTCCATGCACCATATTTGGATTTAGAATGAAAATCTAGCCTTATGATAAAAGGCAACAACCAACAACCTCTGATAGGTTACCAAGGCTGGCTAGAATAAGTGGGCCAGCAGGACTAAATCCTCTCTCTCTTTTAAGATAAATATACATAAAAATATGGATTCATTTTTGGAATCCACATTGTCTTCAAAATGCCTTTACAAGAGAAACTGTAAAAGAATAGACTAAGCATACATTGTCCAATCAAACCACAAATTAAACACTGAAACAAATCACAGAATGCTTGGTTTGAATGAAAAACCTATGTAACTGTAGTTTTATCTTGCTACTTTTTAAAATTGAAATAATCAAATAAATATTTTATTTGTATTGGTGGCATGTTTAATGAACTCCCTAGTCTTCTCTACTCTCAGGAATGCTCAGAGTGTGCCAGAGTGTGTGGGCCTGTGTGTAAATCCCTCTATAGAATTTTCAACTGACTATGGGATATAATGGTATGTTGCTATACTTCACACATTTATTTTAAGGCTATCCCAGAAGCCAAATAATTCACCACTACCATACTGACGTACAGACAATATGCTCATGAATCATGTAATTAATATCAGGACTGTACTAGCCAAGCAAACACATATTTATACATATTTATATACTCATCTTTGACAGCAAATGATGACTCAATTCAGTGCTTTAAATAATGTAGTGAAATGGCACAACTACAACTGAACTACAGGGCTGTGCCCATAAATTGCATTTTGAATACGATTATATTAAGCCTAATGTGATTCTGGTATAGGATTTACTCGGTCAATGCTGTTACTATTTCATAGGGACCGACCATGTAATGATGATCAACAGCAAAAATCCAGTTCAAGTGTCCCCAGTTTGGTCTTAAAATTAAAATTGAAATACGCGTGTAGCCGAGCCTGGTGCATTGTGGAAATGTAGCTGTAATAAATTTTTTAATGTTTTAGAAGAGAGGTTATTTAAATCACACAGGGTCATTTTAATTCCACCATTCAAACTTTTTAAACTGGTATTACATTCAGTGGTTTAATATTGCTCCAAGGATTGTGTAGCCAAAATATCAGTGTGTATTAAATATCAGTATCAATATAATGACCTCTTGGTGAGACATCACTATCCTAAGATATTTCTGAGATATTAGATATTAAGATATCTAAGATATTATCCTAAGATATTTTCTATCCTAAGATATACTCACAAACTTTATTTTTTTATTTAAGTGTTACATTCTGAACTTTATATGATTATGGATAGAACCATTTTGTGCACAGATTAAGTTTCTTTTATCTATCAAATTAACTTTGTATTTGTGGTCCAAAAATTTAAAGGTACTGTTGTCAGTGCAAGTAATGAATTAATGCAGATTTTTGTGCACAAAGAAATCTTCGTTCACATTCATATTTTCTTTAATGAAAATCTAAAAGCCTTTTTATGGATAAAATTCAGAAAGGGATATATATATGGTTTTGTCATGACAGTGCATAAAAATGACCAGGTTACATATGGTGCCCAACACATGGAGTATTCAGACGCCAGATGCTGTGATATAGACTGGTTTGAGTACTAAAGCCTGGCTCCTCCCTTTTGTGCATTAATTTCATCTGGTGCAGACATCTGACAGCATTGTAATGATTTTCAGACAAGGAAATATGCTTCGTGTAAACTAGTCACGGATTGAAGCTAATGAATTCCAATATAGCCACCAGAGGATGAGATTAATTCAGGGAATGAACTTAGTTACATGCAGAAGAAAATGAATGGGCAAATGAGTTTTTAGTCAATGAGAGAAATTAGAAGGCATGTCCCTGAAATGCCTAAAATGAAGTTTATTCAACTCTGTATTCAAAAACTGACATAAGGCAAAATGTGACAGAAACACACATGATCAGCAGATACTTATTTCATTATTATAAAGAATGCAGATAGGGGTCTGCCAACACGCTGCAGGGACTCACAAGACTTCACATTTCTTATGTGTAATCCCATCAATGCAGTCCCCAGCAGGGAATATAACCAGTCTTCATTAAACCATCTCTACTATCTGTAATTAAAATAAAGAAGAGAAAAATGTCATGCAAACGACAAGCCTGTTATGACAAGGGAACTGAACTACCAGAAGGATGTAGAATAAGTTTCTTTGAATACCCTAATAATTTTAAAAATCTAATAAGGCCAGCCAAATAATGTAGGATTTATAGGACTGGGAGTTGTGTTCAAATAACTTTCTTTTATTTAACTTCAGAAACATTAGCACCAGTCCTGAAAATGAGGAAATGTGTATGCGTAAGAAATACAATGATTTCTATTTTTGAGTTTAACCATATGTGAAACATTGTACAGTATTTCAAAGAAAAAGTTTTCTATAGCAGTGCATTAAAATGTCCATTTTCTGGAAGATTCAAAATTGTCTACAACAGTGAAATAAATTTTTGATGAAGGCTATGCTGAATAGAAGAACATAGTTGTGTTACGGGAGGCCTGGTTGGTTGGACCCAAGTGCAGGGTTTGGCTGGGCTGTTATCTGTCAGCCCAGCCACTAGAGGGAGAAATAAGGAGAAAAAACAGGGTTAAAATACATGTATATCCATAAATGGGAAAAAAATAATTAAACTTAACCCCAGGCAAAAATAGCGGGGGAGAAACGATAAAGAAAATATAGTTGTATTTATTAATTCTTTGAACTGTGTTGTGTATAACCTGACAGACCCAGTATTCAATCCTGGGACCTGTGGATTACCAAGTGTGCATGTTGCCAGTGAGCTAACAGGCACATGCACATAAAGAAGAAAGATGAAGCTCAAAAACAAGTTCGGATCTTGGTTGTGGACTCAAACAAAGGAGATATTTTTGTTAATGAATGTTCAGGAAAAAAGGATGAAAGAAACCGCGTAACCAAATACTAATTAATAGTCTAAGTGGCACCTCTTATAAGTGAATCTGAACAGGCGAGCAGCGCGCAGATTAACAAGGCTAGGAGAAGCGTTCCCCGGCCGGAGTTTGGCGGGCGAATGAAACAAAATAATAAAGTCCCTACTAGATCACCTCGGGCCGAAGACCTACACCGTGACCACACCTCTGTGAAAGTGTGGTCGAGAAATGGATGCCATATCATTTAATAGGAGGACGCTGCCTGGGCAGCAAAGGGTAGTACTCAGATTAGGAGGAAGTGGAAGGGATAGAAAAGAGTCTCTATCGGAATACCTCAGGTGAAAGCCCTACCCCATTATCTCTTCTCTATAAAAAAGACACTGAATACCTCACGCTGTGGCGTTACATACCAGGAAAAATGGTCAAAGACGAGAGACATTGCTCAAGGATCCCTTTAAATAGGGCAGGAAACAAGTGTTCCCTGTCACTCCCAATTGGCCTGGGGTCTCCTGGGAATTGGAGTTCTCCTGGCAGGAGGACTATGCGGTGCAGCGCTCCTCCTTACAAGTGGAGTCTTCCTGTAATGTCTCAGAAGGTTGAAGACAATTGTAGAGGTTTAGTTTTGTACTTGTGGAAAACTCTCTTCAATTTGGAGAACAGATTTTCAACAGGGTTAAAATCCAGAGCCCAAAATAGTCCACTACAAAACTCCAGCAACAATTTCTGTATTGATTTGGACATCTGTTTGGCGTCATTATCTTGGTACTTAGCACAATGAATTACCCTATCAATCTTCACAAGAGCCCCTGCACCACTGATCCACCACCATATTTTACCTATTTTACATGCTTTACCATCCACTCTTTCACCAAACATGCCAGTGGGGTTCATGGCCACTGCTCTTATTTTACCTGACAAGGGCACAATCTGCAGTTCTAATGGACACTAAAATTTATGCATTGCTCTCAGGTAGGGCTTATTTCATCCAACCCCTACAATCAGCTTGCTGTTATGGATGTGATATGTACCAACTACACTGTGCATTTATGAAACTGTGATTTTTGTGTTCTTTTTTCATTTAGTGAATGAATAATGGCTAAATTGTGATCTGACCTGTATGTCTTAGAGTCTTAGGCCACCATCAGTTTTCTGTCTTCCTGAGATGTCAGGACAATTCAGGTGTATGTTTGACTTTCCTTGATCCATAAAAACTTGTTGTCCTTGTCTTTACAACAGAATATATGTAATATAGTGCAGAATTGAAATATGGTTTAAAAACTGAGAAATAGAGTGAAGAAAACATGGGGTCAGGAGAGGGTGGATTCCTCATTAAACTGAGACAGTTACAAAAGATTTTAATAAATCATGACCAACTCTGAGCTATAATAACACAATTCTGATGTCCTGCACCAGAATTTTGTTGCAATGTGTAAAGTGGTACTGAAAGGGTGTCAGAATTATTCTAAAGACATGGGCCATTAGTCCAGAATCTATTAAATATTTAACAAGTTGTAGAAAATCATCACTGTTGCTTCTCCTCCTGTGAGAGGACATCGATCAAGGGCACACAGTGGAATTCGCAAGCAGGTAACAAAGAAAACCAGACTGATATCAGAAACTGTGGTATCTTTTCCACTTGAATATGTCTGTGTTCATGTGAGTGCCCTAAAGAAAGTCGATGGGAGGGCAGTACAGATGCAGCATTTAGTGACAAATTTTAACTTAAGCATTATGTTTGATAAAACAAAACACTGTGATACAGTGTGATACAATTGTAATGGAGTGGAGCTGCTTTGCTGGTTCATGGTTTGTGTTAAGGTCTACAACACAATCTCAGGGTGTCTATCAGAAAGCCAAAAATCTGTCCGGGTCATGTAACATGACAGCTAACTGAAACAAAGCGGTAAAAGAAAGCAGCATTATTGTGTAAAACTAGCTGTAACAAACCAGACTCCTTCTGAGAGTTGTGATCCATGTGCTGAAAGACTTCATTATTAAATCCATGCAAGCAAATCCAAATAAATACACAATACAGTTCTCAGAATGGTGAGGCCAGCAGCAGGCATGAAATAATGAAACCACGAACACTCTGGATAAGATTAGTCTGATAGGCAGTTCAAAGGGTCAAAACAAAGGTAATGATTAACAGGCTCAGAGCTTGGCATTAGAACTGGCAAGACTTTGTCAGTTCAACTTGACTGGTAAAGGTAAGCAGATTGGCCATGGTAAATTGTGAATAACTGTTTGAATGAAAATGTCCATTCTCCAGCCTTGCACCCAGTGTTACTGGAATTGGCAATTCTACTGGTCCTCCACATAAAAAGGATAGCAGACACGTTAAAAGAAGAGCTAATCTGACTTCATCTGGGTATTACTGTGCAGTAGTAAATAAAGTCTTATCTAAAATTTATTTTATTTCTGTAAAGCTGAATTCAAGACAGACCTAAGTTACACGTTATCTATACTTATTACTATGACTGATGAACAGGTCATAGTTCAGGAGCGGTTCATGCAGAAATTCAGATAATTCCGGTGAGTTCACAAACTTCTTTGTACAACTGCAAGTGTGCTTCAAAGCGTTCCGTATGTATATATTTTTCCCTTTAAGTAAAAACTTTCAAATCTTGAAATGTATTTGAATGTCTCTACAGCTTACTTCTTTCTCAACAAGTGTGTGTGGGACATCAATTATTCAATCGAAGCAGCAGCACAATATCCTAACAGTGATGAAACATTCTCTGTACCTAAAGGATTTAATTTCTAAACAGTGCATTGTGTCTGTGTGTGTGTGTGTGTGTGTGTGTGTGTGTGTGTGTGTGTGTGTGTGTGTGTGTGTGTGTGTG
>JAOUQY010000019.1:11887482-11898646 GCA_028566355.1 Doras micropoeus
GTACAACACACACTAACACACCACCACCACATCAGGGTCACTGCAGTGCTGAGAATGATCCACCACCCAAATAGTACAGATTGACTACATTCTGTAATTGTAGAACTACAAAGTGCATCTGTATGGTAAGTGGAACTGAGAAAATGAACAGTGAGTGTAGAGAAAAGGATCAGTCTAATTATGTCTTTCATGATCTTTGTTGTTTCTGAAAAAAGACAGTGTAAGCATAAGGTATTAAGGTATTATGTGATGTCATTATCTGCATCTGTATCCATATCTATTTAGAGCTCAAAATGTCAATATCCATATGTGTTTTTTTATTTATTTAAACCCAAAGTGGGTGTGGCCTAAAGCAGAAGGTGTAAAAACCCAGATGTAGATGAGGCAATATCTGTGAATTCTCTTCAGACAGTTCTTCAACTGCCTTTCTTTAGAATACACAATATTTAATTAATTCTGTCTATATGTTTTCACATGTTATCAAATTAATTCTGCAAGATGCTGGAAAATTTGGGGAACTTACATTTAACTTCACTAGTTCCTAGTATGCTCATAAAAGATGCTATGTTACTCTTGTGTAGATGGATGTGAAATCATCTGCAAGGGCTCTGGAATCCTGATGCTTTAAATGTGAGTGGAGGGAGTGCCCATGAGTGAAAATTTGATTGTGCTGATATTAAATGCAAATGCAAAACTCATGTGGGCATGTAACTGCATCCAGAGGAGCTGCAAAAGATCTCCACATGTATCATTCTCATCGAGATACTTCTCATGAAAGATATTTGTCTGTTGGTGACGCTAAATATAGTGCTATGAACCAATTACCTGATGGTAGATGGCCTGCCCATGGCAATGCACCAGTATATTAAAGGGAGCTGTGTATGAAGTTTCCTGTTTATTGAGTTTGTGATTGTAGCTGAGGCTAGGAAAATAAGGCTGCTATTAGATTGTACTATATTAGGATCTGTTTGTTTGATTGGGCCTACAAGACACTTCCTCACAGATTGCTTTTGAGTCAGGCTGATGTATAGCAAACATGGGCTTTATGCAAACATTAGCTTGCCACTAATACAGTGTTAATGTGTTTGTACTGGAAGTTGTCAGGGGACTGCATTCACTGTAAAACACAGCAATAAAGAGACAGAGAGAACACAGGCTGTTTAACACATTTCATATTTGAAAGGAAATTTAATTTGCATTGATTAGCAAGGCCTAAAAAAAGAATACATTTACATTCATCGGAAGCATGCAATGTGGTGCAGTTATGTGGTGTCCGGCTTAAGCCTCTATTTACTAACTTAAATGCCAAAGACAACCACTGTATGCTGATCAAGGAGGTGATCAGGGCAAAAGTAAATCAGAGAGAGACAGTGGAGGCTCCCAGTGGGGATGTGCCACAACAGAAGGAGAGAGTGAGAGAAAGCTTAATCATCTGCCACAGATGGGAGAGCAGTGGAGAGATTGAGAAGTTTAGGTGTCCCCGAAGTGACACTAGCAGGACTGATTCAGTATTCCAGGGCTCTGGGCATACTCTAAGGTTGACTATTTTGATACATATTGATGAATGTCAGCATTCAAGACATACTAAATGGAAATGAATGTAAATTGCATACAGGGACATTATCATAATTGTGCCCATAATTAGGCACCCCAGATAACAGGTTCATAATGATTGATCTGAACCAAGCTCAGAACAACAGTGAAGTGATGAATCACAATAATGACATAAATTGGACTCTGCTTGTGCCACCTATAAATCTGTAATTACTGCAATCCATTACTGGCCAAAGAAATCTGAATAGTTACTGTACTTGCTGAATGGCATGATTCAATCTGCATTACTGACTAAACCAATAATATTACAGGCTAAACTTTTACTAAACATGCTAAACACAGGGAAAACACTCTTATGCATTTACTTCTGATTCCTATGCATTACATCCATACAGGTTCTGATTCTTTTACATTCCATTATTCCATTACATCTATAAATGATTCTGTACTAAAAGAAATGTGTTGAAAATGAGACCGTGCCCTGAAAGCTTTTAAATATAGAATTTTTTTTTTGTCATGTAATGCAATCCTAAAACAACATCTCAAATACAACAAAGAAAGTTGTATTTACTTCCTCACCTCCAATCTTTGATGCTGGAAGCAGAAGGTTTTGACAACAGCATCTTGTCTTTTTCTTTAGAATATTTTCCTTAGAAAACCAATCCCCATATTCATTTGACTCGGTCACTTCCAGCCAGTTGCCCGTTAATCTTTTTTTTTATTTCTAATGAAATTACAAAGGCATACGTATAGGCTGCCTATGCTATTGTTTCTTGTGCTGCCAGTGTATGACCATGCCAGCATATTTATGGCCAAAAGGTTCTGAAGTTAATGACTGACAATGTGCTGCATTGCGGGATATTATAAGACCTGTCAAAAAAACAGCTATTCTATTTTTACTCCATGTTTAGCAGCAATCATGAAAGAAAACCAGATACCAAAAATGCAGACCTTAGACGGGTAAGCTGGCTGACTAGTAACATTGGCTGTATATGATCATGTTAGCTAGGCCGCTATACCTACATACACTAAGCTAAACAAATTATCCAAGCATTAATCTGTGTGTAGTACATGTGTGTAGGTTTTATGCTTAATATTGTTTCTAGTATTAATTCTGAATATTAATTATCTGCATCTCTACCTAGGCTCACAGATTACTTGTTAGTATTAGCTAGTGTCATGGTAACGCTGATACAGTGCTGGATTACAACACCCATAAGCCATTGTACATTACGTGTGTGCATCATGTCTCATTACCAGGGGCACCTGCATCGCAGTGTTGTCTAATTAGCACAACAAGTATTGAAGTTATTATATAGCATTCCTTAGCTGTTACTATACTATATCATATACTTGCCATGTTCATGTTGCTGTTTAGCCTGTTATTTCTCATTCTTTTTTTCTCACCTTTTGCACTGCAAATATCTGACAGCTAGCAAGTAATGTTACTATAATTTGTTCTTATTTTTAAAAGTGTTTAATTACTTTAATTTACTATTTAGTGATGAAGTACTGGTTGGGTTTTGCACTGTTCTGATCTTCAACTTAGAAATACTGAATTGTTCAAATATATTCATAATGTGTTTACAGGCGGAAAATTATTTGACTCAGTCACTCTGCTCCTCTTAGCTTTCTCTGATTACTCATTGTGATTCATACAGTGCAGAGCTACAGATACTGTATAAGGTTAGTACTCCTTGATTCTTCTTATGATAATTATACACCATCATATGACTCACAAATCTCTCTCTCTCTCTCTCTCTCTCTCTCTCTCTCTCTATCTATCTCTCCCCCTCCCCCCTCTCTCTCTTTCACTGAAGATCTTTTTCTCTAGTCGAGTATCTTGCGACCTCCAGGATTAATGGCTTGCATTAAAAGGAATATATAAAGTCGCTATACTATGCAGTAGTAAAACGGTTGCCCTCACCTTGGTGCTCAGTCTTTAATAATATTGAAAATGTATTAAGCAGGGCCCAGCATTCCTCAATGTCTCTACTGAGTGTGATTTTCACAGTGGTACATTCTGCGATTAGCCGAACCCACAATCCTACCACCCACTGAGGTTCATCAATATTATCAGCTTCCAGGGGAAGACATAGTATACGAATCCTCAGTGTAATTCCATTAAATATCATATACTCAGTACAAGCAATGATCAAAGCCTGGAATTACAACTTACTTAAGTTGTAACAGTGGGGCAGAGAAGCAAGGAAGGAAGAGAGAAGGAGAGAGAAAGAGAAGGAGAGAGATTTGTGAATTTGTGTTGTATTCCTATTTTGAATATCTCCATTGCCATTCATGTGCAAGGGAGAGTAATTTTGCCATGGCGGCCAAAAGCAACACTGAGCAAAAACAGATGCTCACGTTTGTGTACTCCTTTCATCTCCAGACCTGGAGACCTTAATCCCTCCAATCGCACACTTTTCTCTCTCCACCTGACACCAACTTGTTCAAATGTTTGCTTCGGCATATTTACACTCTCAATCCACAGGTTCCTCAGGTGGAGTGGTGTGTCATTTCCCATAATCCACAGTGAGATTCTCAAAAAGAGTCACTTTCTGGAGTGAAGCCAGTGTCTGTATAGCGCTCAATAATGCTTGGCATTTCAACATGTGCTCAGTGGCATAGTGTGTTCACTTACATGGGTGTGTACCCTATAAACACTGTCAACACTTCCTCTGACTGTTTTAACTTTTAATGATAAATACCACTCAAAATATACAATATAATCTAACTGAATATTCTGGATTTACTTCATACTTTTTTGATGTCATGCTTCTTATTTTCTGAAGCTATGTAAACCTTGAGCTTCCACTAACTCTAACTTCCTGTTCAAGGTCACAACTGTCAGTGTTGAGACAGCATTGTTAGGGGAGAGAGGGACAGGCCCAAAAATAGAGGTGATTTCTGTCCTTTGTCAAGCTAGCCATCTCCATTTCCCTGTGGGTCAGCGATACTGATCTAAGAAGCAGCCCCAGTGATAAAGATCACACATTGAGTGGGAAACCTCCCTCAGGAGTTAATTGAAGTCAAAGAGAGTCACACCAGCTCAGATCTGGCAGATGACCCACGCAATGCACCATTTTCTTTTTTCTTTTTTTTGATCAATGCTCACTCTCTTTCTCAGTGTACTTTAAATAAACAGAAGCCCATGGAGATGCCTCGCAATGTCGGTGCTAATGCCTGAATCTCTTGAAACTCTGTAGGTCACCTTCCTGGGGCTAATGAGCTGCAGTAAGGATAGAGGAGAAATGCAGCACATTTGTGTTCTCCTGCTTTATGGTTATAGCCAGTGTTGAAAGACAAGCCAAAAGGATAGATTAAAAGATAAAAATGAAACAATTTCTCTTGTCATTTCAGTTTCTCTTGTGAACTTAAACACACATTGCTTGATCACATTGTATAATCCTATCCAAAGAAAAGAATCACCATTCTAGCCATTTTTACCGCTTCACATATGAACTGAAACTGAATAATGTAACCTTAGTATTTTAATGTGCAATTTAATAAAGCAAAATAAAAAATAAAAAGGTAAAAAAGAATTTACCCTCTCAGAACAAAATGTTAAATCTAGAACCCTTAATTGTACTTTGGCTTGCCCCTCTTGGGAGAACTCTAAACAATTCTGTGTAGAACTTTAGAAAACAACTTCCGAAATTGCAGACTACAACTTCCCTGATTCTCAGCCCACAACCTCAAATCACCTCCAGTAAAGTATCTTACCCCTACTCATAACCACCTCACTAATGACCAATGACAAATGGTCATGATATTCAATGGGAGTGCAAAAAATTTAACAACTATGAATAGCTTGACAAAGAAACTATTTGGGTTGAGCAGTGGGTTATATCACATGGTTTTTACTATTAATATTACCAGAAACCCCCATTTACCAAACAAGGTCAATGGAAAAGCCATACAAAATTACTAAATTAAGCACTAAATTAAACTTATAACCAGTGGTGGTGCTATTGGGTTTGGTTCCAGAAAAAGTCCAAAATAAGCTGGTTTAAGGCATTTACTAGCACATAATCTGATGTGGATGCTGACAATTAAACATTGTCTCTTTGAAGGATAAAATGTCTCTTAATACTTGTAGTATATTTTTATCAGCAGTCCCTGCAAAGAAACCTCTTTACAATCACAATACTACCTTTTAAATAACCTTTACAGAAAGTGTTCCTTTACAGTGTCTCACTTTATGATTATCTGTAACCATTACAAGCGTTTATCTTCCTATTTTGAATAGTGCTTTGACCAAAGGCTGCGTCATGTGTCACTATTTATTCTTGCTATGTTTGTTGAGCATTTGTCATTTGTCATTCCCTCATGTATCTGAGTTTTGCATAAAACTGTCAAATTTGTTTGTTACATTGGTTTAAATATATTACAGTTGCCTTCATTTGTCCTTTTAATGACAGAAGCCAATAAAATCCTGTCAGAAAAGGTTTCCAATAATGTTAGGGATGCTAACTGTTAAATACTGCATAAAACACTGAAGAATCATTGCGTTAAAACGGAAAAAGGTACTTCAGGATAATTACTCAAAGGTTGTCCAAATGTTCAAAATACTTTCAATAGATATCAGAAGATATGCCATCGTGCCTGAATAAATTTTGTTGGCAATATAAGGCTAGTCAATAACATACCAAAAATACTTTATGAACAAAACTAAAACAGAGTTGCCTCTCAGAGATGGCATATCTCATCTTCCGCTGATTGCATTATTACTTGAACCTGACAGTAATCAATCCTTATATCTGAATTACTGCATGTATGCAGCATCCATACTTAATTACTCATTACACTCTGATGCTCTCTCAACACCTACAATGGCCCTGCAACATGATCAAAGAGGATGCCAGAGATTAATGCCTTTGCAGAGGTTTGGATGGTTCTGCCATCTAACTTCTTGCACCAATAATGAGACATGATGGAAGCCCCTGTCAACATGCCATTATAGGAAATGAAGAAAGATGGGGTGTTAGATGGAAAGTGATTTTGCTGAGGAGAAAGTTAAGGTGGATTTGATTACTGCCTATTCACAGAAATGGGATGTACTGTAGTTCATATAAATATGAAGCTAGTAGGGGCTAATAGACTGATATTTTCTAGCTGATATCTTTTTAACTATCTTCAGAGAACGGAAAGGGGGCAACACAGTTTTGTGTTAAAGTAAGGCAATGTATTAAGGTAATATCATTTCTACCACAGGTAGATTATTTCTACAGTGAAGTCAAAATGAGGGCTTAGCATTAGCAAGTCTAAGAAGGCACACATTCTACACAACATACTGAGTGTGTAGTGTTCTTGATCAACTAATTCAATAATAAAAAAAATATATTAAAAAAATATATATAAATATAATATATTTATCATAATTATTTTTTTTTATTTTTGACACAATTTCTGAAACTATGGCTTATTTTTGGCAAAACTTAACACACAAAACCCAAGGGCACACACATAACATGCAAAACATCACACATTTTTTTTTAAATCAGCTATTTTAAAATAGTATTTTGCATTTAGCAAATTTAGCAAAATTTAGCAAAACTTTATACACAAACATCAAATGAATTGCTCTTTCAACATGCCAACTACATGCCAGCTAGACAAACCATTATTGTACAGTATGAATAGACATAAAGTATTTAGTATTGTGTTGATCAGTACACTGGACTACAGTACCAATGATAGGCTAGCACATCTTACTTGCAGAACTCATAACATTGTTGTTTCACTCCGTTAGATTTGTGCTTAAGTGGGCCGTTGCAGTTGTTGTAGAAGTATTCTATTGTCTACTCCGACCATGTTTACAATGTGCTCTTCCTACTCTGCCATGAACAGCCATCTTCTTCCTCCAGTAAAGGGTTGTTTGTAGCATGGTATAGAGGATAGGTCTACTTACCTATACTCATTTTGAAATGTCTGGATGATACTTGTTACAATGTAGTGGTTTAAGATAAAAATGGACCCTCTGCCCAGCCTTCCTAAGGCACAAGCCATCAAAGTGTCCTCAACCTCATCCATGATGGTTCCTCTTACTCCTCCACATCCTCTTCCTCTCTGTCTTCAATATTGGCCTCCATTGTTGTCCACACCAAGAAATCTAAATCTGAATTATAAACGAACAAATAAAGCATGTGTTTTCACCTTTGAGCACACATGCAAATGGCAACAATATATAAAAAAACGACATAAAAACTGTAATAGTTCAGTTGCATGTGCATGAAGCAGAACTACTACACTTTTTTCAAATTCAGTCTCTTTTTAAAATTTCATTAGGAATTTACATTGTCTTAGCTTCATTGCTATGGACTCAGTTTGTTGGACTAAACTGCTGAAGCTACATTTTTTTCCTGCAGTATCTGCATAGTGTCACTCATCCTAAAGGAGAATTGTAAGTGATGTAAATGATGAATGTCACATCCATCCATCATCACCACGTAAGCGTGACTGTATAACATACTTGGGTTCCTACAACAGCACTATGTCAAGGCAGGAATTGTGTGTTTCAATCACCTCTGATGGGTTATGAGGAGCCTGACTGCAGCATTAGCTGTCAAGCACCCTTTTGCTCTTCCCTGAAGATATTTTAAGCACTGGTCTTACTGTGCACTATGAATGTGTATGTGCTAATAGCTTTGGGGCAGAGGAGATAAAAAAAGGCACAGGGTGGACAACAAGTACAAGCAAACTTGGTATTGTCCTTTTACACACACACACACACACACACACACACACACACACACACACACACACAATATCCTACCGAGCCCTTTGTTTGAGCTCTGGGTGATTTTAATTTGTCAAAACTGTTTACTTGTATGCACCAAGCTATTAACACTGTGTCATCTGGGGAGTAGATAGGTAATGAAAAAAAGAGTACTCAATGAAAAAACTATGAGAGAAAAAGAGACAGGATGGGGGAGGGGGTAGAGTGGATTTAGATGGATGTTGTGAAAGAATAAAAGTGAGCAGGAATAAATTCATTGTTAAATTTTTTCTCACAAATCAGGTACGTCTACATGCATATCAGACCAGTTCTCCATTTGTGATGCATAACAAATATTTACTGGGTGGCGGAGAGAGCACATCAAAATTTGGGCTAATAAAATGCCATGTCATATTTGAATTCTATGTACAACCATGGTATGCTGTATGCAGACATTGTTAAATTGCTGCTTGTGTTGTCTATGCTTACTGAGGATTTTGACTTTTTTCTGAAGTTTATTCTATGTTATTTAAAAGTATCACATATCAGATTATCACTAAACGCAAGTTACTTTCCCAGCTCACTACTTATTTATGTAAGAAATAGTTGTATTACCATGAGACACCAATTGAGACATCGATATGAAGTTCACATTTCATAGTAATAATTATGAAATGCAGTATAGCAGTATAAAAAGCAGTATAAATCATTATCAAACCGGAACAACTGTCCAACAACCAGAAACCAAGGATGGCTTTGACAAATTCCACAAGTAGAGCCATCAGCTGCCTGGCCCAGTGCCAGACAGGTCCAGTCATGATTTGCCAGCCCCACAATTTAAGGGAATCAATTGCTGTCTCTATTTGTAATCCATATGTCACTGTTCTCTGAACAGCCATTTAAAACTGCTGTTTCTCCTCCCTGTCACTGAAAACTTTACGAATAAATCACTGGATGGTGTATACACACACACACACACACACACACACACACACACACACACACACACGCATGTAGACACACACACACACACACACACACACACACACACACAGTTCAGTGCATTGTGTTCAACTCAATCCAGTAAGGTGTAAATGATTTACTATGGGTCTGATAGACCAAACTTGTGTCTGAACTATTGAGCTGTTAAAAACAGCCGGTAAATTGCTATTTTTCATAAATATAACTTACTATTACAATATTTTCATGTAATGTAAATAAAAATAAATAAATTAAAAAAAATAAATTTACATTTACATTTAAGGCATTACCTCCAGTAAATTGCAACCAACATGATAAAATATGGAGACCTTCTCACAGATCCTGACTTTCACCAGTATTACAAACATAAAGAAATAAATGCCCCAGAGGCCCACTATGAACATGAAAATCACTCACAATCCACTCACATCTAAATGCCAGCAAGTGTCCCCAGAAACATAAAGCTGTAACGAAGCTGCATATTAATTCTGAGCCAGGAGCAGTGCAGATCTATACCATAGCTATTACAGCATAAACTGTCAGATGTACACATAATTACACAAGTTATAATGGCCAAATGTACCCATTAAGTATTAATATGCTAATTTTTAGAATAACCAGCACCTCTGAGCATGATCAGCCTTCTGTATTGGGCTAGTACAATGCTGATGCCTACAGTTCAAAATAGTCACTTTACAACAAACAATTCTTCATCACTGGGAGCAATTCAGCTACCAATCACCATGATTTTAATGAAAACCTGTAAAAATTTGTTTTGTTTAGCAGTGTGCTTAATCACCAAGAGGGCACATTTATAAAGGTGCTGACAGGCAGAAAGGTCTTTTCAGTGAAAGAGGCATGTTTGACAAGGACATGTCTGCTTTTCTGTCCTCATTTAAATCCCATGGAGAAGGCCACGACACACAATCAACCTTCATTAGTATCATCTGTTGCCATGGAGAGGAATTAATTGTTGTTCAGGGTACATTATTCTTTGACAAATCATAACAATCTGTGTTTTATTTTTCTTATGCAGTGAACATCAGGAGAGACCCCATGGAAACTAGCTGCGCACATTTAAGTTGTAATAGCAGCATGCACTTAATGTGTATGTAATGTGTATTTTTCAAAGGTAAGACAATGATTGGTTAATCCAGAACAATCCAGAGGCTTCCACTCCTCGTGCTGATCTGAATCCAACCCAGACATTACAACTCTCACACTCACCTGATTTCTAGCAACCCGCTTCCTGTTTTCTCCCAAACACACTGCCTGTTTTTCAATGTCAAAGATGCATCCTTGGTAGGATGGATCCTTTCACATCAGGTCCTTCAGAGATGAGGCAAAAGTCCTTACTAGCATTTGGAAGGCACCACAATAGAACAGTCAAGTGAGTGTGCATGTGTGCAGGTTTGTGTTATGGATGAGAGCAATGAATCCAGGTACTTTGTGTAATGCCCTATCTTCTATTGTTGAAGAGCCTGTCTAATTTGACTGGTAGTAAATACAGTTACAATATAATTATGCTATCTTGTTGCAGAGCAACAATAGGTGTTGTTATGTAAAAAAGAATTAATGAAATGCAGGTAGATATGTGTCCATTCAGACTTTCTCCATCAAAGTGGACAATCAACCCCACTCATTGGCTGGAGGTGTCATATCCTAACATATACAACCAAGGGTGTAGGAGTGAGTTTGACATTGGGGGTACACATTTGCCACCCCATCCCCTAAAATATAAGTCTGTATAAGTTGATTCCACTGTAGCTAAGGTAATAAAATACTGTATGTATAGTAACATGGAACAACATTTGTCAAATAATCAGAATATATTTTTGTTGATGGTGACCTTAAAGCACTTTTTGTAAGTCGCTCTGGATAAGGGCGTCTGCTAAATGCCTAAATGTAAAT
>JAOUQY010000019.1:11963729-11974189 GCA_028566355.1 Doras micropoeus
ATCTTATATTTCTGACCTGCTCAAGGTCAATTTTCTGCTGTCTGATTTTTGTATAGGACTTAATGTAATTTTTGTTTTTGTAATTTTATGTCTTATGGCTTTTAATTAAATTGAATTACTTAATATTATCTCGTTCTAGGTCAGGTACCCATCACTTTCATTTCTGATCCACCATCATCTGCACCTCTGGACCCTCCAGCAACAAAAGAAATTGATGTTGTGGAGGATCCTGAAACTCTGGTCCCTCCAGAGAACAACGATAATGATATTTTAGAGGCTCTTGCACCTCCCACATGCACACCCCCGCAGAAGGCAGAACCTACCACCATGCCTGTGACACACAGGAAGAGTGAACTGGAGAAGGTAGAGCAGTCACAAAGTGATTTTATTCAGTTATTGTTTACAGAAACAGTGAATGTGTGCATTGGGTGCTCAAAAGCTTTTAATGTCTCAAAATATATAGTATACTCTGTCTGACTACTAAAGACTACACAGAGAGAAAGAAACAAATCTCTTTCCAGGTGTTGTAGCGCTGTGTTCTATCACTTTTTTCTGTGTATACACATTATGATGAATTTGTGTGTGTTCTCTCTCAGACTCATTGGTCAGGGCAACAGAGTCAGAAAAGAACAGGCCAGCTCCTCTTCTGTATCCCACCAATGGAGAAAGAGCAGCAGAAAAAGGCAGAAGAAGGTAGGACAGTCATACAGAACATACAGATTTATTTCTAGTGAATGTTATAGGGAATTAATATGCAGTGCTTAAGGATCAGGTCTAGAACACAGCTGTGTTATGCTCTCTCACATGTTTAGCTTAATAACTGTCTGAATACCGAGTGATACATCATTGGAAAATGTTAAAGCCCTCAGATCTAATTTAGCATTCAGAAATTTTAGTGCAGTTACTTTTATTAAAACTTTATTGTAATTTAGATAAACCTGTGTTTATTTTCTCCTAAACTCATTCTCAGGAAAAGCGGTGTAGAAGGCCTGGTCTGCTTCTTTACTCTATCCCTCCAGTGGAGGAAGATCAACAACCTGTCACTTTACTTTTACTGCACCATAATCTACAACTCTTACTTCTCTAAGGAATAAAGAAAGTGATGTGGAGGCTCCTGTACCTCCACAACTCACACCCTCACAGGAGGAGGAGCCTACCAAGAGTGATATGGAGAAGGTAGAACAGTCAGAACAGTTATTTTCCAGTTATTATTTCAGAAACACAGTGGATTTGTGTATTGGGTGTTCAAGGCTTTTAATGTCCCAAAGTATACTCAGTATACTCTGTCTGACTACTAAAGACTACTCACAGAGAAAGAAACAAATCTCTTCCCAGGTGTTGTGCTGTGTATTAATACTTTAATACAGTCGTCAGTCAGGGAGAAGGAGACAGAAAAGAACAGACCAGGAAGCCAGGAAATCAAGAAAGGAAGAAAACGAGGTAGAACAGTCATACATATATTTTTCCTATTGCTGTTTAATGAAACAAACTGAAATTGTCTTGTTTTGTCTATGTTTAAGGTGTTTAAAGTCAAAGGCACAATTCAAAGTGTATAATCAAAGTATACATTGCTATTTTGATTCTATATTTAGTGACATTTATAGGGATTTAATATGCAGTGCTGTGTTATGCTCTCTCACATGTTTAGCTTAATAACTGTCTGAATACTGAGTGATGTATCACTGGGACATGTAAAAGCCCTCAGCTCTAATTTAGCATTCAGAAGTTTTAGTGCAGTTACTTTTACTGTTACTTTGTGATAAACTTGTGTTTATTCTCTCCTACACCTAATCTCAGGAAAAGTGGCAAAGAAGGCCTGGTCTGCATCTTTTGTCCATATCTCCAGTTAAAGACGATCAGCAACCTGTCACTTTGACTGCACCGTCATCTACACCTCTTACTAAAGAAAGTGATGTGCAGGCTTCTGTACCAACAAAACCTACGCCCTCACAGGAGGTGGAGCCTTCCACAGCCCCTGTGACAGAGAGGATCAGTGAGCTAGAGAAGGTAGAACAGTCACACAGGGTCTGTTATTCAGAAACTATTTATAGAAACACAGTGAACCTGTATGTTGGGTGTTTAAGGTGTTTAGTGTCCCACAAGTATTAATATTATGTTGGAACATTTTCTGGAAATGCAATGAAATGACTCACAAGAGACTTCCAAGAAATAAATGATCTAATTTCAATACAGAACATTTAGTGGTGTAACTTTTACTATTACATTATTGTAAAAGAGAAACTTTATGATGAACCTGTGTTTGTTCTCTCCCAGACTTACTGTTGTTATTTTTATTACCTTCTTTTCTCTCTCTTATGACCTTGAATTGACTGAATTTATTCCGTTTTATCTCTTTATGTTTTCATCAGATGGGCGAGTGAAGCCCCTATCACCTGCACTTCCGATTCCTATAAGGCTCCCCCACCTCGAAAACCCACACCCCATAGAATCAGTCTAATCACCAAATATGATCCCGAGAACAGCAGCAGGACCCACCATAGAGGAAGACATATCATCTTAATTTAAACCAAGGGCAATAGACATTCTGTCACAAAAGGCCCACAACCACCATTAAGGGATAAAGAGGCAGAAGACACAGATGTAAGTGGAGCCCAAATGGCGTTTATTGGAACACAAACAGAGGGGAAGGAGCCAGGTAGGCAGGTAGAGTTAGGCAAATGAGAATGGTAGGATACAGTAGAGGTGGCAGGCGGGGAGGCAATGATTTGGACAGCAATGCTTTCATGGTGGAGATCAGGAGTGAGTATCATAGGTCTGTGAGGAGGCTCTGGGTGTAGGAGAGAGCTGAATCCAGAGTGAGACTAAGCCCAGGACCAGCCCCTGAGAAACTGAGCAAAAACAGATAATAAGAGGGGAGAGGAGGGAACTGGAGAAAGACAAAAGACAGAGACGACTAGAGAGTGGAAGAGAGAGCAAGATAGATAGGAAAGGGGTGAGAGCAGACGAAACGGTTGTGGGAACTAAGTAGATGTGGAGAGAGTGAGAGTATGTGAGCGATTGTGTGTGTGTGTGTGTGTGTGAGAAGACGAAAAAGCAGGGGGGAGAACAAAAACACAAAACATTAAATGAGAAAAGAAATGAACGGAATGAAAAAACAGAAGGAATAACGGAAATAAAACGAAAAGCCGGGACAAAAAACCCGGAAGGAGAGTAGGAAAAGTGAGGTTAAATAAAATAAAGCAAGAACTGAAAAGGCGAGAGGAAAAAGAACAGAAACAGGAAAACCTAAAAAGTATTGAGAACAAGAACAAAAATATCGAGATTCGAGAATAGTTTGGAAGCGAGATAAAGCGCTCGGCACAAAATTGTAAACTCAGACAGTGCTTCACACCTAAAGATTCACAGGCGAAAGTATGTGTAGGGAGAGAGAAGCTGAGATAATGGGAAACAGGTGAAGGTGATTAGAAAGCCGGGGAAGAGGACCTGGTAAGAGCATTGGGGCTGGCCTGAGAATGCCTGACACATTCTGTGTATGGACGTGGATAGCAGTAATTACACATGTAATGCCAGTCTGTTTTACATTGTTTTAACATAAATAAATATTATACACGAAACGATGTATATATTTTATGTCACAGTTATTAAATACAAACGTGTACATTTACAAAATAGATTTATTTCTACAAAGTAAACATAATTTAAATGTGTGACATCTATGAAGGGCCAGAATAATTATTTTTAGTGTATTTAGCTCAGCTGCTCAGTTAGTTATCTAGCTTAGCGTGATACATTTCAAACAGCTAAAACCAGAGACACCTGCTTTTAAAGTGGCTTAATTAATAATACACAATGTATTTTAATATATATTTCTATTATTTTATTTGACTATAAATACCCCAGTTACAAGTCAGTTTATCTGAGAAACCTGGCTTTGTATGACTGTGTCCAAATGTGCCAACTTCTCATCCTTTTTATGGTTGCTTTACACTTTTTAGATGTCTGTTTATGTATGGAATTCAATTACTATGCACATAAACAACAAAATGTCAAATCTGCTAAACAATGAGCAGATTTTGTGACATTAAGACAAGCCCAGTCATTGTTGTCCTCTTCACTTTAGCCATTTTTTAACTTGGAAACTGTCCTGATTTTGCCTCTAAAAAAGGCTATTTGTATGCCTGTGTGAAAATATCAAACGTGTTTCATTTTCCCTAACCTCCTTACCCTTTCGCCCCTTACACTCACTCTCTTCCTCCCACTACTAGCACCTGTATTGCGCCCTTCTGAATCATCGGTCAGCTCCATCACATGTCTTGCATCCCTCTTTTTTGCATTGGCCACTCACGCTCCCATCTTGAAAGGTTAATAGCCTGCTGAAATGTCAAGGGCACATCCAATATACCAGAGACTCTGCATGCAGGGGAAGACAATAAAAAAAGACACATGGCAAATAACAGTATTAAGTTTTGATTTAAGAAAATGTAGAAAGACATGTTGAAATGCTTGTTGACAGGAATTTAGCCTATATGAATATAAGGGAAAACAAAAATAGTTAGAGCAAAAGATTCAGGGTTTGCCCATTATTTTGACCCTGTATGGAATGTCTGTTGTTTTTACACCAGGTGTGTTTGAAAATGATCTTCATGAGCTTTTAGCTGAGAAAGAGGTCACCTCAGTTTTTAGCCAACTGTCAAACTGTGTGTCTGTGATTTAAATGTGTGAGAGCTTGTGTGAGGATGACTGGTGGGACATGGGAAGGTGGGGATTATGTGAAATGGAGCTGCTGCTGATGTGTCAGAGAAACCTGACATGTCTAACTGTAAGCACGACATCGGAGAACAGCTTTTGTAGATTGTGTGGTGGAACTCCAGTATGAATTCCAGGTCTTGTATATATTAATCTGATACCCAGTTTCTTTCCAGCACACCACACTTAACCTCCCCATCTCCTTCGAATAAAACAGTTTGAAGAGTGAGTAGGCCAACAAAGTAGTTGGTGCATCACTGGGATTCTCCTTGCCTAGGTGACATGGAAAGAGGCTCAACAAGGTCACCTGGTAGATCTGAGTCTCTTTATGGTGTCAGTCTGTCTGTTTCTTCTGTTGGCAAACAGTCTTTTAAAGTTATTGGTGTGTGTGTGTGTGTGTGTGTGTGAACATGTTTTCCCAGATTTCTTTAATTTGCTTTAAAAAGACATCCACTGCAGAGCACATCTGTGCAAGAGGAATCCCAAATGACTATTGGTTGTGGATAAACTAGGAGTCAGAGCTGCAGAGGAATAGATTATAGAGTTTGTGCAATTTTAGCCCACAGAAGAAAACAAGATCACTCATCTTGTTGATCCAGACAGATATGTACCCTATCTTCCAGGGTACTGATTAACCCTTTGCACTGGCCATTTGTGGATGATATCCTGAGGTTAGACTGACATGTCATGGAGTTTCTCAATAAAAGCTCTCCTTACAAGGGAGTTAAATAGGGGGATATCAATCAGAGATGACATCCTCTCAGATGTCTTCATTTCTAAAGGCATTCTGAAAGAGGTCTTCTTTGGTTTCTAATGTAAAGAGTGAAGTAGAAAGAGGAATGAAACAGAGAATCAGTTGACTGTGGTGAGCACTGGAGCTTGCCTGAAGTCCTTAAGGTCTTGGATTTGGGAGAGTGGGCCTATTCAGAGATGAGTTACACCTGTGCAATGAGGAAATCTTGCACATTAGTACTTATACCACAAATGTTCATACACTCTTAAAATCAGCAAATATGCAATATCAGCAAAACAAACAACATTAATGCCATTCAAGGTGAATACATGCACATGACTCTGTTAATTACTTCCTCCATCAGAAGAGACAGCATCTTAATCAGGGCCATTGTGTATATTAAGCCTTGAATTTATAAGGATAAAATTATGAACAACACTTTCTTAAAGAGACTGCAAGCATCGCAGATGAATGTTCCAAAATGAATGTTGAGTGCATCAAGTTAAACAAAAACATTTACATGATTTTATTAATTTGACAATTCAAAATAATGAATGAAAAGTACTTTAAAAGAATAAAATGTAAAGAAATAACAGGATATGTTGGATAAAGTGCTCTTGTAGAGGGCACCAATTAGTGAAGGTGGGAGCCAAATAGTTAAATGAAATGCAAAAATTCCTACTAGGGTTAATCATGCAGCAATTCTTTTGGCAACATAATAGATTTTTTTATTTGAATGCATGCCATCTCCACATGTAAAAAATCCTCATTTTAAAATAGTTTCTTGCATTCATGTTACATCATATTGCATTTGACAGCACAGATCTGCTTCTTCATTGTACAATTTAAGCCAGGCAAAAAAATCTAGCAACTTGCCCACTTATGATCTGATCATCCAGGATGAATCTCTTTCTCTTTCTCTCTCTCTCTGTCTCAGTCTCTCTGACTCCACATGCTACTCCCAAGTTACCAGTGATCCTGACTCCTTCTGCTTCTGGACCTGTCTGATCCATCCTTAGGACTGCAACTGCTAAGAACAGTTGCCATAGCAGTTTTGGGAAATACAGTATGTGCTTCATTTCTATGACCCTAGGAAATATTATTCTAGATTGTTTGTGTGCAAAATTATACATTTCAGAGTTCTGTATTGCGAGATATTGTTAGAGGCAGGAGGTCTTTCTGTATAGTGTGTGTGCGTCTGAGACATTTTGAATGAGGCTGAAAAGGCCTGACTTCTTGGCTGGCCCATCAGCTTCTGGGCTGTCATGGGCAGCTGAGGCAGAGAGAGACTAAGCTTTATTGGCTGAGTTAATGATGTTGTTCATCTTGCTCAGGTTGGCTCTGTCTGTGCAGGTGCATCTTAGCATGAATTTTGGCTCCAGGGTAGTTCACTAAAGATTTTCACGAGGCAGATTAAAATTCTACTGGGTAACAGTTGTACAAATGTATATCAAATACTGCAGTTGGATGTTTGAATTTGTAGAAGTGCATGGTATGGATTTTTTTAATTAAATATTTATTACAGTAGAAATCTTTATAATTAAATCCTACATGTTAAGTACATACCCTTTTATTTAAATACAGAAAGCATAGGAGAGGTTTGTGATTGTATTTTCCACATAGGCATACAAGCATGTATATGTAATGCAGTATTTGTATCTTTCTTTTTAATTAAATTTCTTAAAGTCACACCATATACTCACCTTTAACTATCCAAAAGCAAACACCACAGAAATATGGCATATGGGTTTCACATACAGATGTGTAATGTGTCTTCTAGTGACAATTTTCAATTACAGAGACAGTTCTTAATTACCAAATAAAAACCACATTTCAGGGTGACACGGTGGTACAGTGGGTAGTGCTGTCACCTCACAGAAAGAAGCAGTGGGTTCAATTTCCAGGCTGGACCAGAGTCCTTTTTATGTGGAGTATATATGTTCTTACCTGTGTGTGAGTCTCATGTCTGTGTGGATTTCCTCCAGGAGATTCGGTTTCCTCCCATAGTCTAAAGACATGCAGTCAGGTGAATTGGAGATACTAAATACTAAAATGAATGAAAATATATTTCACTGTTAGTAGACAGCACCTAATTTATCAACATCTTGAAATCTACTAGCATTAGATGTGTTGATTAGCTAGCCAAAAATAATAGGAAATGCAACTGTTGCACAAGAGTTTAATGTGTCAAAGAATCCCAACTTAGAAATCAGTATGCTAACACTTTTTTTCATGTTAATATACAGATGTTACCTTATTCTGCCATATCCCCTCAGATAATTTATGGGTTATCATACATCACCTGCATGTATATATAAATGCAAGCATATATAAACATTTTGCTACATGGAAAAATGCAAAAGAAAAAATACCTCTTTGGCCAGCATATTATTTTACTTAATTAATCAATCAATCTATCAAACAATCAATCAATTAATAATAATATACTTGTATGTTATTATTATTGTTAGTTATTATTATTTTAAAAAATCAGGTCTCAGCAAAAACTAATCACAACCAACCAAATATTTGTCAAAAAATCATATCAGTAAATTTGAATGTACTGTATATGACCAGAGATTGATCAAAAAGATGGTGACAATCAGCCTTCTAATCTGTCACCAATAAATCACATTAATGATTCACTGTTTAACTGTAAATGCATTATATCGGTTTCCTGTAATCATGATAAATCAATAATGAATGCAGAGCATCAGAATACATAATGCCTAATGTACAATAATTCTGAAAATTATCATAATGTACAACATAATGTGTATCATATGCACCAAAGTATACACCCACTCACTTGACCTTTTGTTTCTTTCATTCTTTTTTCTTGATTCTTTTTTTTTAAATTACTTCATTTCTGTTCATGTAATGTCTTTCACTGATTGGCACCTAAAGTAATAGACCATTTTATGTCTTCAGCCAGTTGTTCCACCCACATACATCTGGCAGGTAATGACCCTGCTTCTGAGCCAGCCATTCCTTTTCTGGAGTTTATAAAGATGCCCCATTGAGCTTATGCTGAACTTGTGCTGAATCATGGGATCACATTTAGCGTGTCTATCGCTGCCACTCACGAATCATTTCCAGCCAAGAAGCCTCCTTTTACTGCATGGGCCACTCCATATACACAGATCAATATCCAATTCAGCTCACATTGTCTCCTTCTGATAAGCACCAACCACAAATACATGTGCAGCCAACACTCCTGCTGAATTCAGTCATACCCTAACTGCTTTCATGGTGAGAGATTCTTGTTAATAAGCAGATCTCCCTGAGTTTGCTGGTCTCAGGTGACATGCTCAAGAGTAAGATGTAATGAATGCTGTGAAAGTGACTGTGTGTGGTTTTTTTTTAACAAATTACTGCATAGCACAGATAAATTCTGCACGATAAATAGACATTTGTATCTAAAGGCCTGGGTAAACACATTTAAAGTTATTCATGTGTTCATTATATGCAGTGAACATGCTATGAACAAATCAAATTTCCCTCTACATCCTTTCCACCTTTTTACTCACCTTGCTTCTGTGTAAAGATGTTTATCATTCTAGTCTCTCATATTGTTTTTGTTAATTATTTCATAGGCAGACAAGTCAACATTCCATAAATCATCAGCCGTGGTTAACTGATTACAGCACTGTGTTTAATATGCTTTCAGAGTTTTAATAATTGATGCATAATTAGTTGTGAGTTATTGTCATATACTGTGGGACTAACAGACTTTCTGTAATTATGCCCAGATGGAGCTTGTTGAGCAGTGGATGTTCATGGAGGGAAAGTCGCAACAGAAGATTCAAGGGGGAAAAAATCTGTTGCTGTAATCCGTAATGAAATACAAATCTCTCTACACTACCTACAGCTTTATCTGGAAGAATTTTACATTCATATGCAGAGCAGAAAGCATTGGCAGTGCAAACAAAAGTAAACTGACATTTTCCCCCTGTGTGACAATTGCGTGTTTGTATCTGTTTGTATTGCTATCACTACACAAATTTAGAATGTAATATTCTATATTATCAGTGATTCTTTATATGCAGTTATTCATGACAGGTATTCATTTGATGCAGTGTCAACATACTGCTCAAGCTTTGCTGATAGGGATATAAATTATGATAGCTTTTTGGCAGCGTGTACTTCTGTCTGTTGACTTTCAGTGGCTAACTAAACCTTCAATTTCTTTCCGAAATTGTCCTTAGCTCCACATAACTATAATTTCTATGACTCGGAGAGGAGGAAGTGTCACAACACTAAAGCTATTAATCAGTAGCCAGAGAAACCTACAGCTTGCTTGTACTTTTTTTTTTTTTTTTTTTTTCTGTTCTCTCTGTCTTGTGTTTTCTGTTGTCTGTAAACTACATTGATTTTTCTTTATCCCACTAATTCTGCTGGGCCCAAATTAAAAGCTTCATTGTACTGAAATTAATTTAGACACAAAGACACACTCCATTGCAGAAAGATTGTTTAGCACTGACATGGCAGTACACAGTCACCCAGGGATTACTGTATCTTAATGGATTTGATTTACAAGTTCACATTAAGCACATTATATCTGCTGCTAATTTCAAAACATTATTGATGTGTTATTCGTGCTGTCAAAATGCTCTTGAACGTTTTTCTGTGTAAATTGTGTATAATGTGTCCTGTCAACGATTTTTTAGATACATATACACATATTTAGATGCACAAATACATACATGTTTTAATGTCTAACAAGTGAATAAATTAAACATTAGAAAATATTGCATACTTGTGAAAAGCTTGAGAATTCGGATTAGCACCCACACCGATTGGATATCCGATTCCAAATTTTGACGTGAAAAGTACTATAACAGTTGTATATTTTCCAACAATTAAAGATGAATAATTCAACACATATATTGAACATTGTGTTTTTGTTCTTGTTAGCAGTTGGTAACAGTAAATGTAAAGTTTGGTAATAAACAATGTGTCAGTTAATACATAGTTCACTCATTTGAGATGAATGATTAGTAAATGATTAATTTTCATT
>JAOUQY010000019.1:12057340-12073258 GCA_028566355.1 Doras micropoeus
CTGAAGTTAATGCTAATAAAACTTCATTGGTAATTTTTTTTTCATTGTTTTTCTTGGATTTTAAAATATGTCCTCAATTTCCATAAATAATAAATAACAATTGACTTTTTTTCAAATTTTTCAAATTAGTATGAAGGCTATGAACATTGACGACAAGTCAAACTGTCATGTACTGTATTTGCTAACACAGTATAAGCCATCCTGATAAAAAGCTGACTCTCCCTTTTTTTTAAAAAAAATTTTCACTAACAATAATAGCCTATAACAATACTGCTTTTTAAATGTAAATTAATTGTAATCATTTAGAGAAAATTTTATCTTTTATCTTGGATATCTGAGAATATATATTTTCAGAAAAGCAGGGTAGATTTCAAGTAAACAGGGCAATGAACCGAGAGCTCCCAGTCTGTAACATTACATATTTTGTCTTGTCTAAGATCAAGTTATTCAACATAGCTGTATTTACTGTTGCTGTTGTCACTTGTACAAATGGTTCTTCTATTATATGCTGTGGATAAATCTAATCAGCGCCATCTGCTGTTGTAAACGCATAATAAGCACATCAGTCAGTAAAAGTCAGTGAATATAAGATGAGCCAGAAAAAACACAGTAATTAATTCTGCAGAAAGTGTTCTTACTCTTCCTACAATTTTTCTTACTCTTCCTACATTTATGTGAAAAGAAAATTAATTTGAAATGCATCTTTTTTTAGGAGCTGGAGCTATCCTACCTGCAGGTTGAAAATGTCCAATTAAAACAACAACTTGGTGAAATAAAAATGGAAAAGGTAAGTCTTGTTTTCGTATTGTATGTTTCAAAGATAACTGTAGACAAAGTTTTAACTGTAGTGTGGATATAACAGGAAAACCTGCAGCAGCAAGTGGAAGAACTTACTAAGTTGCAGACATCTCAGAAGGACATTTACAAAAAGAAAGAGGTTTATCTTCTTTTGAATGCAAAAATAATTGACGTGTTGTCATTTTTATTACATCCAATCAGACAAAGCTTGACCTATTCACAAATGTATTTGTTTATTTCTATTATTTAAGGAATATCTAGAACAAGAAATGACAGCCTTAAAGAAGCAAATTGAATCTCTTGAAAAAGACAGGACTCAAAAGGTATTATTTTCATTTCATTTAATACTTTTGTAATAATTTGTAAATATCAAGTTAATGAAAACTGCTAATGGTTTATTTGCAGCTGTCTGAGACTGCTTCGAAAAATGAGAAAGGCTCTGAAACTCCGGATGTTGCTTCTGTCAAGAAATCAACCCCTGCATTTTCAAAGACAGGAACTGAAACTCCATCAGGAAAAGACTCAGCAACACCTTTTGTTAGCATTTGTTCAGTATTTACATTGAACAGTGTGGTAATCTAGTAGAGTCATATGATTTTCATACATAACATTTATTCTGTTTAATAACAGAGATTACACGACAGTCTTCAAACACCATCTTGGACTTTGGGAACAAAAACAGGAACAACACCTCGAATAAGGGTATGCATGGTCTACTCTTTTTTCATTAAGTATTAAGTATGATTGAGTAAGTGAATGTATTCCCTGCTCCAGTCTTTCAGAATACGCACACCGCCTTCAACAGAGAAATCAGCACCATGGAAGAAAAGCACCCTGGAGCTCGATCCCAAATCTGACAGCTCAGAGCAAAATGATGTACTGGTAAATAATTCTGTAATGCTGCCTATTCTGTACTGGTACATCCTTTTGATTTGTATTTCTTTTTCTTCATATTTTATCTTTTGCTTACTTTGGCAGAGTTTCTCTACAATCATTAACAAGCAAGCAAAAGAGTCTGCAACAGAGTGCCTGGGCTTATTCAAGAAGGTTTGGAATATGGCATATATTGTATCGATTTGGCATATCTGATAGATATGACAGTGATAACAATACAGAACAATGTTGCAATGTTTTTTTTTGTTCTTTTACAGGTACAAAGTTCTGCTGTTTATAAGTCTCCAGGAGCAGCATTAAAACTGGCAGCTATGAAGAGGATGCGGGATGCAGGTTGGACTACCATTACCAGTACAGACAAGAAAAAGAAAAAGGATACAGAAAAAATATTTGCTTGACTACGTTTGCACTTTGTTTGCCTACGTTTGCAACTTAATCACTTTGACAATAGACTTGTTATTGGTTTTCCTGTTCATTTAAATTTTTATTAGATAATATTTATTAGATAATATTTATTAAGGGTATTATACATCGAAAAAGAAATATATTTCAGGGTATGTTAAACATAATTTGTTTGCTTGTGTGTGTTCACACATTTGTAAAAGATTTAAAATGTTGTTCAATTGTTAAGTATCATTCCTTGTTACTGTTCCAAACTGTTGTGTTGTTACGCCTATGAATCTTTCCATGAATTAAAAATATTAACAAGCTTAATTTGAGTTTCAGCATGCAAGACTAATTTACTAAGGCTGTTGGTCAGTGGTGTTGAAAGTGTTAAATGTGGTAGGCTCATGTATATGGTCTGATGTTGGGTCCTCATGCAAGAACTCCAGTCTGAACTGAGTAGGTGTGTAGGTAAACATCTGATCTTCATTCAGTGCAGTGACTGTGGAGTTGTAGATCTGAGGTCCACCACAGAGCCCTCCTGAAATCACTAGGGTGTCATCTGTTACCATGAACTGCTCACCTACAAGCGCAGGTTGTAGACAGGTTGAATACACACTAGAAATTGGAAACACAAAAATATTCATTGAGGCTGCTGAAGACATGAGTGTGAAGAACGTTGATCTAACCTGTATCTTCATTATGAAGAGGATGGTGAGAATACTGAGCGCATTTGTTCCTGGTCATTTTGTAGACAGATATCCCCAGAATTATTAGAACTATCACACCAAGCACTACACTGAACAAGATGGTCAAGGATGTTTCTGACTGATTCAGACCAGCACCTGCTTAAACAATGAATTAAACAAAGAACATATACCATGTGTAAATGAATATATTAAATGAAAGATAATATATATATAATATAATATACATATTTAATATGAAAATGTATTTCACTTTTACCAGCAATTTTGTTGTTTGTTTTGTTGCCAAAAGCCGCTCCTGTGGTGAAGTATGCAGGAGTTGAATTGGATGTGCTTTCATTACTGCCATGCACAGTGGATACTGGAGGTCGGAGTGTTGTTGAAACTGCTGTTCTTGTGGGCTCAGAAGCAGATTGTGTTGTAAAGTTTGTTTGGGTGGCAGATACATTTATTGGATGTGTTGGGATCTCTGTTGTTGAGCTTGGCACTGCTGAGCTGTTCTGTGTGCTTTCAGAGACTGTGCTGTTCGTACTTTTATGCCTGTTTGTCGAGCTGCTATTTGAAGTAATTATGTTGGCATTAATAGATGAGTTAGAAAAGTTGTTTTTCTGTTGTGTTGTGGCTTTTTTGTTGTTTTGTGTTGCTTTCTGCCCACTTGTTTCCATTGCATTATGGGTGGTTGCTGGACTGGTAGAAATATGTAGAGCCAAGGAATGTGGAAACAAAAGAAAACACATCAAAAGCCATTTATTGCACAGATCCATGGCTATCCAGATGTCCTTTGTGCCCTTTAAAAAAAAAGTAACACAAAATTATATCGTTTTATTAAAGCTATAAAGTTATGTTAATTATTTCCGCATGGACATTTTAACTAGAAATCTACACTATATTGGTAATATAGTGTGGGCACCTTATCAGTCACACTCACGTGTGCTTGTTGAACATCCCATTCCCCCTTCACTGTTATAATAAGCCCCACTCTACTGGGAAGGCTTTCCACTAGATTTTGCTTGTTCAGCCACAAGAGTATTAGAGAGAGTAGACACTGATGTTGGATGAATACTATACAATACTGTTTTATTAGTGCTGGCTATTATAATAGCCTAAGAAATGTCATACATATAGATTACTTTTGAATGCAATACAAATAAAAAAGGATAAAAGTAGATCTAATGGGGTCACTTAAAATAATGCCAAACACTAACATTACTAATGTTTTTATGCACTGAACCACCTTGGCTTGTGTCCTCTTAGTGATATTTTTAGGGAGGATAGTGGAGATACTGAACAATAATAATAATATTACAATAATGTAGAAATGCATGACACATATTTCCACAAAAGTGTACACTCATGCCTGGATAAGTCACACAGTGTTTTAGTGTCTCTGTTTACTTGCAGTGCAGCAGCTGTCTCCTTGTCTGCAATGCCTATGGTGGATTCTTCCTGTTTTCCTTTTAGGTGAGATTTTTGGAACAGGTTTGGGCCCTTATTTCCAGTGAAGGGAAATCTTAAAGCTACAGCATACAAAGACATTCTAGAAAATTGTGTGCTTCAAACTTTGTAGCAGGAGTTTGAGGAAGGCCCAAATATTGGTGTGGTGGTCGGGTGTCCGTATACTTTTGGCCATACAGTGTGTGTAGCTAATATACCACCAAGTTTATAGTTCCTAAATATAAATTAGACATTCAATAACACTTGCTTTGTTTGCATTCACTTATTTAAATCTGCTGAATAAGTTGTGTTGTGGAACATAAATGAGTGCCTTTGGCTATTATTGACATTTGCACATTCACATTTCTGTAGGAATAGCACCTAAAATGTAATCTGATATTAATCAAACTTATACAACATTGTATAGTGTCTCATATGTATTGAAAATATAGTTTATACAGTCTAGGTAATTGACAGATGTGTATGTGAATTCTTTAACTGCAGATCAGTTATTTTTTACTTTATGGGTGTTTTGCATAAATGAAATTTCAGATAAGTCTTTGAAAAGAATTCAGTTGTAAACTGCATATTGCAAAACTGGATCTAAAAATAAATTCTATTCTAAAGTGTAATACAGATAAGGATAAAGCATCAATACGACTTATAGCCCTGGCGATTATATTCCTCCCATAGTTGTGTGCCTATCAGTTATTAAACCTAACATGGCACTAGAATGAAAATTTGTTCCATGACAAAGCAGTCATGCTTTGTTGTTAGACTAAAGTTTTTTATGGTCTTTATTCCTTCTCCGCTTACAGGTTTCCTGTTTCCTTTCAGAACACCACCCATTTAAACCGTAAGCGATAAAATCTTGTAATGCCGGCAATACGGGTGTAATGTTTGACTCTAAACTAAATAAGTATTTACTAATGTTGTTCTTGTTTTATGTCACTTAGGTTAAAACACCATCAAGCAGTAAAGTTTTTACTCACCTAACCTTTGGATGGAACGTCTCCAAATAATAAAACCACAAAGTAATCATGTAGTGATTATTGTTTTCCTCATTCGGCGAGCTCTATTTATCTTCCATTCCCTGAAGAATGGAGAATTACATCATGCAGGCATGTTAGAGGGTGTAGCCTTTCTATGCTCCTTCCTGTATGGTTAAGTTGTTAAGCAAACTGGTGTAGTCACCTACAGTGTGTTTAACCCTTTTGTGTTTGTTTTGCACCTGTGGGTTTTTCGTAGGGGATTCTCAATAGTCTGTACCATTTCATTATTGCCTGTACAGCACATCAATTTACTTATATAATTACAAAATCATCTCCAAATTTATGTGTATATTTTTATTGTATAATTACAAAAACATTTGCAATCATTTTATTCATTCCTTCATTCATTTGCTATAACTGTTTTATCCTGGTCCGGTGGATCTCGGGAATGTTAAGCATGAGGCAGGAAAACACTCTCGATAAGACAACAGTCCATAACAGGGTGTCAAACACACACACACACACACACACACACACACACACACACACATTCACATGTAAGGGGGTAGTTCTAACCATTGTCCTTGCATTCTGCCTAGGCAGTCCTTGAATATTGTATTTCAAATGATATTTAACTCAAGATATAAAAATAATAATAAATAGACTACCTTAAGGTTTCAGCTATACAAAGTTCACAAAGAGTACACATCATTATAAAGAAAGCTGCTTAAAATTGTAATTAAGTATTTGATTAAATTATCTTTTACAAAATGACCACTTTCCTAGTTCAGAGGTTCTGTTCTATTATTATTTATTAGTTATTCTAACCAACTTGTAGCCAGTACTCTAATTTTTACAGTATAATGAATAAATTTATATTAATGGGGTGACAGAAAAATAGTTTATAACTCAGTGAACTTGTCACTGTCCTTCTGGTTCTGTTCGATGTCAGTGAATTGAGGATTATCCAAGCCATACAAATGCTCTGGCCCGACTTTCTCAACCAAGTCTGATGAAGGGTTCTGTTTAAAAATTCAGACAAGAAGAAATAGTAAGGCTAGGGTATACGTTCAAAAGATATCCAAATACTCAAAATATGTACATTAAATGTACATAAAACAATAATAAGCTGTGATAAAGCAGGTGGGTGGTTGGCCTTAGTGGTAACTTTAATAAACAGACAAGATCTGGGTTTAAGCCAAATTTTATACATGCAGTTCGCACATTTAGACTATCTGCCATTAGGTCTTACATGGCTCTGGCCACCCCAAACTAGCTTTGGGTCCCACCTTTGCTACCCCAGTCAAAATGTCTTGGCTATAATGAAGAAATGCTTAACAATCTTTAGCTATAAGTCCATTACAATAGCTTAACCTGGAATAAACATCTCTCACTCTAGTGTAATTCATATAATTATAATTTCTAATATAGCTTCTTACACTATTTCATACATTGCATTAGACATACAAAGTGAGAAGCTTTACCTCAGTACGCCTTCTACTGCAGCCAAAGCAGATGAGGTCTTCCTTCCTAATAAACATCTCTGGATTTATCTTCTCTTGTTTACAGCCACCTAAAATAAGACAAATCCTACAGTGTTTACAGTTCCCCTCATTACTGACTGTTCAGATCCCCTCTCACTCTCTTAATGTTAGTGCTACGAGCCTCTCACCTGAGATGGCACTGACAATTAACCCAGTGCTGATCGTCACCAGCATGGCCAAAGGGCAGAAGTACAGGTAGGATAAAGAGTACCAAGAATCGGCTAGAGCTGGTCTCACAATGCTGAATGATAAATAAGAGGTACATTTTGTGATTAACTTTACACTGGGTATTCATACAGTTAATGTTACTGCAAAAGAAGTAACATGCTGCTGTTTCATTTTTTTACATTAAAATATAGATATTAATCTAGCAGGCAGAAAAGCAGGTCATGATTTTCCCAGCGGTGCCCCGAAGAACCTGAAGAAAAGGATTTCTTGCCTTGAGTCTGTGGTCGGCGGAGCTGTACTTGACCATGCCACTGTAGTGGTTAGGTTTGTGTCTCCAGCATCGCATCCTGCCACACTGAGGGCAAGTGGTCTGGTCTTACTGAGTAAAGGAGGGTACACCTGAGCACCAATGCCCACCCACAGGGTTATAATCAGGCCGGCTATTAACCCAGTCAGGCTACCCTGAACACAGCAAGATAAACATTGTACTCTTTCAGTTCAAAAGGATTAAAAATTCCTGATCATGATTTACAAGACAAAATACTAGGCTACCATGAGTTATAAGTTTGATAAATTGCCAATATTCCAGACATCACAAAATGCATTTTACAGTATTTCTTGTTCAAATCTATTTAAGTAATTCAGTGTTGGATTAAAATATCTAAAGAAATATGCCATAAATATATTGTGTAAGTCACAGTAGGGAGATATGACTTACAATGGAGTTAGCACAACGAAAGAAAATGCCCAGCATGAAAAGCCCCAGCAGAGGTCCACTGATCATACCAAATACAGACAAGGCAGCCTGTGGGAGGAATTCAGCCAAACAAACAGCATGTCATGTCAATATCATAAAGCAAGGGGTGCTGTTTATAGTCGTCACTACAATATACACTCAGAACATGGACTATGACTGGGGTTCTCAGCTCCAGTCCTATAGCCCACTGCTGTGCCAAAATTCAAGCTTTTCAACACAAGTTTTATCAGGTGTGTCAGGAACTGAGAAAATTACAGGCCAGTGAGACTCTGGGTTTGTAGTTGAAAACCCTGGGACTTTACCATATAGCTTTTATTAAAAAAAAAATCATCTTGTACTACACAGCCTTGATAACATGTTAAAATGTAGAATAGTTTAGAGTATGTTTTACCTGCAATATACTTCCCATTAAAGAGGCAACTGCTGCCATTGCAATGCACACAGCCCCATAGAAAACACCTAGGAAAAAAGTAAATGATTTATTCATTCATTCATTTTTTTGACCGCTTATTCCTTTTCAGGGTCACGGGAGAGCCGGTGCCTAGCCGGCAGCATAGGGCGCAAGGCAGGAACAACCCTAGACAGGGCGCCAATCCATCGTAGGGCACAAGTAAATGATTTAGAAACATGGAAGCTTAAAGAGTAGCTATTTTAATATGGCTCACACATTATTTATGCAAACAGCACCATGACTTATTTACATGCATGACCTCATAGCAAGTAAAAAAAACTAGAAAAGCATGAGGAAGAACCTACAGCAGTAACAGTTAACAGAACAAACAATGAGGCTGCCAGAAAGGGTTTGTCTGGGCGTATTTTCAGATTTTCCTTCATAGTAGAAGTTAGCTACCATTATGGGAAATAGAAGGGAATGTTATGGTTCTTGATGGTTGTTTTACTTATTGTTGGTCAAATCCTAAATATTTAAATTCCCTGTAAGTAAGGGTATCATGCGTGCAAATTGGGAATAATTAATATGGGTAAATTTGGATGGGAAACATAAAGGTTATGGATAAGAGTAAGGTTAGTGTTTACCTTCTTTAGGGATTCATTCATATGAAATCAAACAAAAGCCAACCACACTGCTGTCACTCACATGTTACACTTAATGCTGAGAACAGCAAGCTGGTTTTATAAACATGGTTTCTGGGACAAATATTCTGAGATTATATTTCTTTAGCAATCCTGTGCTCTCTGTTATGTTAAGGTATGTAAATTAAAGAAGTAAATGTAAATTTGCTAGCTACTAATTAATTATGATATTCTTTTTTATATGTACGCTTTTTGGCACAGTGTACACTGTTCTGTTATCTGTGTACACTTTGTCAATAGGTTTTTTTTTTCAATAGTATGCCTACTTGTTTTTCTTCAATCAAACATTAGTGTTTGGGATTCCCATTTTTCTTTTGTTTCTGATAATAATCACATTTTCTGTGACAGTAGAAATACTGTGCATTACATTTTGCATCAATTATTTGGCTTCCTTCCATCGCAAGTCTGTTTAATGACAAACATTAAACAGAAATTTTATTAAAACTTACTCATGCTCATGTTCATCCATGACAGCTGCTTTTCACTCAGATTGGGCCACATAGGTTTCACAAAGTCTTCCACTGTGACAGCCACCAGAGCATTAATGCTGGATGACACCGTACTGAGATATAAAAGCAAACTAGTCAGCTAGTGACCAGAGTCATAAATTCTGAACACATCAAATGTCTTATTGACTGACTGGAGCATGAATGGAGATGTTTCCCCCCCTTACCTTAAAGTTCCACTGTATGCAGCTGCCACAAACAAGCCAGGAAGTCCTGGAAATTCTGCTAGAATGTCCATCACTAGATATGGAAGAAGCTATACACACACACACACACACACACACATAGATATATGTGTGGATGTATATATAAACATGGTAACTTTATTGGAAACCAATTAACCCTTTATTTCCATTGCTATAGTTTAATGAGCTTCACCTGGTCTGGAGAACCAACGTCTTTGTTAGTAAGAGGATCGCAGTCTTTATAGATAGAGTACATGGTGAGGCCAGTAAACATTGCCAGACTCACAGTAACCCACAACCCCACCATATTTACATACAGAGACCTATATACATCAACAGGAACAGAACAAATGAGAGAGCTGATATGAGATCTGAGAATTCCTTTTTTTTTTTTTTTTTTTTTTTACCATTTTTACTATTGGTATTTGAGAAAATGGATGAATGCATACTCACATTTTGGCATGGGTCATAGTTTTACAGGAGATATAGCGCTGCACCTGTGACTGGTTAACGGCATACATTGACACCCACATCAAACTACCCCCAACAACTATGCTCCAAAAACTGTGCCGTCTCAGAGGATCTGTATCAAAACTAGGGAGACATTTGAACTGTTAGACATCAGTAACGAATAGGATTTGCACACATGTTTATAGAATTAAACAGCCCTCATTTTGTGACATACAAACCATTTCTTCAGTTAATTTATAACACGTCTCAATCCAATGACTTACCTAAACGTGTCTAAGCGTCCACCATGGTAGCTATCATTCCAGATTTTTCCCAAGCCTCCCTGAAGCACAGCCCCACGGGCGATGACTGCTATAAACCCGGATAGCATAATGGCCATCTGGAACACATCTGTCCATATCACTGCCTTCAGACCTCCCTGTTAGGAAGAGCAGAGTGCTGCATGTGACTGAGCCATGTTACACACACCAAACAGCACTCATTCACTCACCAGACACTGCACTAGACTCAGTCACACATGACAAATAGCATGAAGCATTCACATGACAATACATCCTCAAAGCTTTTACAGCCTTTTGGAAATTGGGTTGTTTCATCCAATACAGGAGACAAGGAAGAATTCAATTAATCATTTAAACTTGTTTGCAAAGAAAAATATGAATGAAATGAATGAATGAATTTTGGTCAATTAACATTAGAAAGAGAGATCAAACTGAAATAATCTTGACTAAGCTCTAAGTTCTTTTTTCAAACAATGTACAAGTACAATTATGTATTTTTGGGTCTTCTTGATACCAATACTGATACTGAAACGAGTAAGCTACTTTGCATTAAGCAAGGGCTTAAGAAAGAGCATCATGGAACATTTGTTTAGCTCTGTTTGTATAGGTTGCTGGCTGTTTGTACTGCCCATACTGAATTTTATGTTTAAGATGTAACCACATCTTTAATAGAGAGCAAAATGTGTGCAAAATATTGTGAATTGTACAATGACCCATGAGTGAGGGGGAAGGGAATTGCTCAGTGCTTGCCAGACTGAAGTGCATTTATGGCATTTGGCAGACACCCTTATCCAGAGTGACTTATATTTATCTCATTTATACAACTGAGCAGTTGAGGGTTAAGGGCCTTGCTCAGGGGCCCAACAGTGGCAGCATGGTGGTGCTGGGGCTTGAACTCCCAACCTTCGATTCAGTAACCCAACACCTTAACCAGTGAGCCACCCCTGCCCTCACTTCACTGATCTGTACACTTACATACCTATGTGTGGGCAAATAACTGCACCTTGTGCACATTTCTAATGACTGTGCTCACTAATAATTATATGCTGTGGCCCTTGCACTATCAGTTGAAGATACTGAGTAAAAGCCACAAGACGTTTATCGGGTTTACTTGTATTACAGGAAGATGCTGTAGTAGCTCCTTTTGATTTCTTTACAGAGCACAATGTGAAGTCTCCTTTGCTTTGATTGCCACAATTAATTGTGAAATACATTCAGAAAGGCTTATGTGATATACTATGGGGCCTGGAAGTTTGTAAACCCTCTGGAATTGTATATATTTCCAAAATATTTGACCTAAAACGAAAATCATTTTCACACGTCCTTACAGTAGATAAAAAGAACCAAACCAAACAAATGAGACACAAATATTAGACTTGGTCATTTATCTTTTGAGAAAATGATCCAATATCACATATATGAGTGGCAAAAGTATGTGAACATTTGCATTTAGTATCTGGTGTGACCTCCTTGTGCAGCAGTAACTACAAATAAACTTTTTAAATTAATTTCCAGTAATTGTTGATTCATCATGCACATGGGCTTAGAGGAATTTTAGCCCATTCCTCTGTACAAAACAGCTTCAACTCTGTTATGTTGGTGAGTTTCCTCCTATGAACTGCTCACTTCAGATCCGTCCACAACATTTCAATTGGATTAAGGTCAGGACTTTGACTTGGCCATTCCAAAACTTTAACCATTCTTTGGTAGAATGACTTGCATGCTTACGGTCCATCCTGGCCAAGATGGAGCAAAACCATAAAACCATACTACCACCACCATGTTTCACAGATGGGATGAAGTGTTTAAGGTGGAATTCAGCATTTTCCTTTCTCCAAACATAATGCTTCTCATTTAAATCAAAAAGTCTTTTTTTATATTTTATTTTGTCTCATCCATCCACAAAACATTGTTCATTGTTCCTTCTGGCTTGCCCATGTGATCTTTAGCAAACGTGCAACCCAGTCATGCACACCATTGTTGTTCAGTGTTCTCCTGATGGCAGACTCCTGAACATTAATATTAGCCAATGTAAGCAAGGCCTTTAGTTGCTTAGAAGTTACCTTGAGGTCTTTTTTTTCAATTCCAAAGGGTTCACAAACTTTCAAGCACCACTGTAGTATCATGTGGTATAACATATTGATTTTCTGAGTACACATATGAATAAGTGAGCAATTTATAGGACCAATACCCGATACAATTATCAGTATGAATGCGTCCCTAGTCCTGACATTGATGTATGTTGTAACTGACCAGGGTGCAATAGATGATGCAGACAACACCTGTGGCCACCAGAACTCCCCAAAGGTCCAGGCCAGTAACTACAAAACAAGCAAAGAGCACTTTAGGAATTTCTATATCATAACCTCAAGACCCATTTAGAATGGATGCATAGCAAAAATATGTTAGACAGAGTTGATATTTTTATTTTTATATAACAAGAGTAAATTAGTAAAGCAAAATTAGTCAAAAGTCAAAAGTAGTGAGTAAACTTTTATATCTAACTATGTGATTCAAAACAGCGATAAATATATTTGGTATATCTGACACTTGGACTTTGTTTTTCTGCGTAGACAATTACCTTTGGTAATATCAGCAATAGCATATTTATCTTTTTGGCACACATATCCTTCCTGTATGTGTAGTCAATATATAAACTATTGATAGTTATTTTTGTTGAAAATTATGCAAATCTTATTACATTTATAATATTGCAGCAACATTTGACATTTGAAACAAGACTTACTCTGATTGAGGGCAAGGGCTGGGGCATAGATGACCATGCCTGTGTACAAAGCCTTGTAGACAAAGAACAGACATTAGATAATTGGACATTGACCTGTTGGCTTTTCATTGAAGATCATTTTTCATTTATGAATATATCCATTACTTTGGCTTAGGTAAGTAGACAGCAGTGCATCAGATAATTACATGATGGAAAAACAATGTGTGCACAAGGCTTTTTCCACTGTATTACAAGCACAATTAGGTTATTAAAAATGTATGAAAGTGTTGGCCATAAATAAAGGAAAGCTGAACTCACTGTCTGTAATATGTATATGGATGTTCCGATTATTCGAATAACCTTATTGAAGCGCAGCTCCAGGTACTGAAAAAGAAAATAGTTTTACAATCATTTATGAAGGCAAAAACATTTTATGTATTTTTTTTTGCCAGCCTCCCACACTGTAAGCAACTTATATCTATATGTCATAAATAGCATAATATGGGATATTATTTTTAATTGTTATGAAAACCTAGGACATTGTACAGTCTATTTTAAAAAACAGGAGACTATCTGATTTGTAAAATTACATTATTAAATAATCTAATTTAGAGAAGCACCGTTTTAAAATAAAATACTGTAGAATCTTACTTTTAGAGTTGTTTTATTTCTCTCCATTTCTTTTTGACTCTTTTTATGATATGAAGACAGATTAATGGTACTTGTGACCTAAAACATTTTGAGAGTTCCCTGCCTGTGTGTGTTCACTTCTACATTTATTTTCCCTGTTTAGCCCGCTCTCTTACCTCGTATGTACTGGTGATGCCAAGACGATAGAACAAAGGCACAAAAATCTCTGCAGTGATGGTGGACATGATGGTATAGGAGAAGGCAAAGAGCCAGAATGCTGTGCCAAATCGGTAGGCCTCCGCCGGAGTGCCAATCACTGTGATCCCAGACATAAAGCTGGCCGTGAGGGACATGGCGACTGGCACGGCTGTCATCCGACGGCCACCAAGCAAGAACTCAGCACTGCTGTTATCCTTACGGCTTCGGAAAGCTTGAAAGAGACCAATGCCAGCAGCTAGCAAGATCATCCCGGCAAACACCACATAGTCCCAGACTGAGAATGTAGCTGTTGGACCTCCAGTGCCAGCCATGGTTCGTAGTGACCAACAAACCCACGCGTTCAATACCCTGTAAAAAATTCAAGCTGCCCTTTTTAGCCTTCTATTGAGTAGATCTCAGTGTCACACGTTACATATTTACCCGGTGCATTTTGTTGGTCTGCTGTAAAGTTAGCTTTTAATAGATGTCTTCGGTTTACACGAAATCCATGCAATAAAGACACCTGTAGAGAATTGATCCTTATTCAGTGAATGCAGGTAGTGTTCCTCTCTGCCTTAGTCAGACACTGTTTTGGGCTATATTTATTTATCTGAAGCTGCTCCCCATGCTCATGTAGAGGACAGAATCAGGTAGCTGTTCTTCTGGCAATAACTGTTAGAAGGTAGAATGCTGTCCTTCAGAGGAAATTACAGAGAAATCTGAGTTAATGATCCCTTAAAACAGAAGATATCCTTGTTACACACTGTTCTGTTGGACAGTTAAGAAGAGCTTTTATTACCAGGTTCATAAAGTGGGTTTGGCTGATGTAGAGGACAGTGAGCATGTACCAAGCTCAGCACAATGTTCAAAAGATAACATTTTTGTGTGAGATCATGTGTAATACTTAACCAGGCTGTTCTTTTTATGATGCATAAACCACAAAAAACTGCTTCTGTTACTCTTTTCTATGAGTATGTTAAGATAAGGAATAGTAGGCAGGACAGCATCAGCCATTAACATTTATTCTTATTTCGTTTATTTCAACTGGGCAGAAATATGAAGACAACAGTACTAAATGGTATTCTAAAAGGTTAAATAAAATCCTCATTTGTTTTTAAAAAAGGTTTAATAAAAGGGATTAATGCCACTGAAAAGTAAGCCACTGGAAAGAGACTAGAATATTTATTCTGTTTAATTCTTTATTTGCAGTGTTGGAACATTGTCCTAAATGCCCTTTTCTGAGATTTATTCACAGAATGTAAACAGTGGATATGCACAGGATACACTTGTTTTTTTTTAAGTGGCTATTGACTGCTATTTCCATTATCAACATATATCAGGACATATAAGCCGGAAAATGCCTACACTAATACATGGGGTATCCTTGTGCTACTATGCAATGAATACACCATGCACACCACTGCTTTAAGAATAACTTATTTTGGAAAAATATTAAACTTCTTTATGCTGCTTAGAAATGTGGTTAAGCTGCACTTTAGTAACTCAGTTGCTCACTAGGTGTATATTTCAAATTTCCTAGAAGCGGAGTTGTTACATTACTATATTTTAACCTTAAGTGGGTACCATGGATAGTGACCATGAGCCCCCCTGGCCCCCTTCTATTACTTCCATTTGGGCCCCATCTCTCAATTATTCCCAGGTATTAGGTATTACAATTTCCCAATACCAGTTTGCTGAAATTCTATACAGTTAATCATGAACATCTTTGGGTATTGTGTACCTCAATGTGTATTAAATAGCCTTGTGCCTGACAATATATTTGTGCACAACTAGTTCAGTTTTGTACAAATACAAAATAACATAAACCATATTTTATTGTATTACTTTGTTATTGTCAACATCTGGCACATACTGTATATCTGGAACCTGCTGTTCATCAATGTTACTATGTTAACTTACTCACCGTTACAACGTAAAGCAATCTGTATATAAGCAAAGAGTCTTTATGCTTTGATCATGTAAATATTAACTGAAATTTATTGTGTAAGACCAGCAGCAACTACAGTGTATCACAAAAGTGAGTACACCCCTCAAATTTCTGCAGATATTTAAGAATATCTTTTCATGGGACAACACTGACAAAATGACACTTTGACACAATGAAGAGTAGTCTGTGTGCAGCTTATATAAC
>JAOUQY010000019.1:12154759-12166314 GCA_028566355.1 Doras micropoeus
AGGAGGCCCTACACCATACTAATAAATTATTGTGGTCTAAAATGACAGGTGTTTCAGTTTCATTGTCTAACCCCTGAATGTATATTTTTGGGGTTTTCTTTATGCAAATTTTTGAAGTAGCTTGTCACTGAGGGAGAACTGTCCTACTTGGTCTGTGTTTAAAACACACTGAGCTGGAAAACGTGGTGTTTCGGTGAGAGTTTCACTGGGTTTCAGACTGTGATTTGGGATGGAAATGTTTCCTCTAACCTGGCAACCGTGCAGCGCTCAGCATACAGCGCGTTCCCTTTAAAGCGGGCCACTCTGCGGAAAAGTGAGGAGTGGTACAGTGCGGCTCGTCCATCCGCGGTGCCGTAGTCTTCTTGGTATGCACACCATCGCTCCGCTGCAGCTTCCATTTAACGCCTTAACTAACTGACTAATGGCTCCTTGGGATAACACCGAGTCGTCATATTGCGACAAAGACTAATAAATATATATCAAGCACGGCGTTTCACCTGCAAGGCGAAGGACATAGACAGGTAGGAAGCAGTGACAGCCGCCTAACCTCGTTAACTGTTTGTTGAGCATTTTGCTGACTTGTTTAGCTTCAACTTGCTGGGCTACTTTCAGTGATGTGGCCGTGCTGTGTGGATCTGTGAGCGCTCAACCTGTTCGAGCTTTTGGGTCGCACTGTTTGCATTACCGTGCATGCATTTGAACGTCACAACATCGAGGCAAAAGGCGCACTAATGAGTTTGCTCGGACATCTGTAAACTTACCAGCAGCCTAAACCGTCTCATTCGGTAACCTACTAACTCAGCAGTTACCCGTGTGAATACTGCTAGTGATTAATGCTTCTTCACATCATCAGAGAGCCGGTAGGATGTTTACCGGTGCTGCTTTTACGGTTGCAGGTTGTCTGATCTCTGTTCGGTGGCCGCGCTCGTGAGACTGCCGCGTGCACGCGTCGTTTCCTTGGATACTACCTGAAGCGCTCGTGCCTTGTGAGCCTTTTTCCCGCTCTGCGGTTCTTCGCTTCAAACAGCCTGCCGTGAAGCTCGAGGTGCTCCGGGAGGAGGCGAGGACACACCCAGGTTAGCGAGTACACGCGGCCAGTATTAACGGCGCTGAGACGGGTATTGTGCGTCTCCGTCACACCGGTGCTCTCCTCACTGCAGAACCCGGGACACTTCCTGGCGTCTGCAGAGTAACAGCGGCACAGCTTGCGGCGGTGAGAGTTTACTCTCAGAGGTAGAGTAAATCTGGGCAATCGTATGGATTGGTCTTTTCAAACCCCCAATGAAAACATAAGTTAATGGATGCACATAAGCCCTGTAAAAGATTAATCAGTACTACATGTAAAACTTCAACACTGCTGGTTTTGCTGTGAATGCATTGCAATATATTGTGAAGTCTTGGCAAGCAAGCAATGTAGATTATTTGTTTTTTTTTCCTTGTTAGCAATATTTACAGTTAGAAAATGAAATATACCACGATGTCATTTTGTGCACGGCGGGAGGGCACTATGGAGTTGTAATTTTTCATGTGGAATACTTACATTTACATTTATGGCATGTGTTACTTACATTTATCTCATTCATACACCTGAGCATTTGAGGGTTAAGGGCCTTGCTCAAGGGCCCAACAGTGGCAGCGTGCTGGGATTTCAACTCATGACCTTCCCGATCAGTAATCCAATGTCTTAACCAGCTACCACTGCTTTACCACTGCTTTAGTCCTTTGGTATGAGCTCTAAAGTAGATCACCATCACCATTTGAGGAAATGGAGAAAGATGAATAGGCAGAGCTCACCCAGAGCCATGTGTTTGCTTTTGGGGGAAGGTGAGGATGGGGACAGTAGCTATTGTCTGTCACAGAAAATGGCTTATTTTGAAAGATCATGCTCTGAGAGATGAAGTTTATGTCATTGCAGTGCAGCCCCACTAAGAATAAACTGTCTGATCTGTGGGTTGATGGTATGTCCTTTGCACAACCCAAGTATCGCATTACCTAACTCTTTCATGTGGATGTGGCCAGCTGTAAATTCTATATGTCAAAGCTACATGATCTAACATTTTTTTAATTCTTGCCCTCTCATAGATAAATGCTATTGTAACATAATGTAAGATGTTGTGCTGTGTTCTTCCTCCACTATGTGAAATAATCACACTACTGCAAGTGCATGCATTTAGAGAGAATTCAAGGCTGTATCACAAACTGCAGAATGCAATCTATTTTTTAATGAAACTTTAGCCAGTCAAGTCATTAAGAACATACTCTTATTTACAATGGCAGCCTGGCAAGCAGCAGAAGCCATTTGAGCAAAAGGGAAATGCAAAAGTAGAATAACTAAAAAGTAGGGCCACCGGCCGGCCACAGCCCTGGTCCTGGAGTTTTGCACACTTTTGTACTCTTGTACTGTATGCATACATACTGTATTTCCTGCCACTTTAGACAAAACATTGATGATACATCTCAGACTGTGAATTATTAAAACAGGATTGCCAGCATGACTCACAGTAGCTATAAATCCTCATATTATAGAGTAATGTTTCTACCCAGACTCATTAATCATGTTTTTTAAAACAAAAACATTCTGTGCTCTAGAGAAGACTCTAGCAATAGAGTATCATTCACTGTGTATCATGAAATCATTGCCATAGCCATTTGGTAAACATGTTGTTCCTTTCAGCTACTTTGACAGGAAAAAAAATGGAAGGGTTTGGTTTGCATTTCCTAAAGGTGTGAATCATGCAGCACAGTTTTTACGCCTGAGAACTCAGGAGAGATTCTTGTTCAGCATGCTTTCAGAGTCCTCTTTGTTTCATATCTGATCAGATCAGTTTATTGAGCAAGCATCTTATGTTTCTCTCTGCTTTCAAGTGATTTATATGCATTTGCAATATTCATTTACCCTTCTGTCTGCTGTGTTTCAGTGAATCCTCTGGGAGCACACTGTGGCATCCTTGTCAGACTTCACCCTCCATTTTGCTTGCACTGTGGTGTCTGGCTCAGGTGAAAAGTGCAGGCCCCACCCTCCTGCAGAATGACAGTAGCAACAGGAGATCCCTCAGATGAGGCTGCAGCACACCCAGGCCACCCTCAGGACTACGATGCTGAGGGAGAACAGGAATGCTGTGAAAGAGTCGTCATCAACATATCAGGCCTGCGCTTCGAGACACAGCTCAAGACGCTCTCTCAGTTTCCTGAGACATTGCTTGGTGATCCCAAAAAGCGAATGAGATACTTTGACCCATTAAGAAATGAGTATTTTTTTGATAGAAACCGGCCAAGCTTTGATGCCATCCTCTACTACTACCAGTCTGGAGGAAGGTTGCGGCGCCCCGTGAATGTAACTCTGGATATATTTTCAGAAGAAATTCGCTTTTATGAGCTTGGAGAGGAGGCTATTGAGATGTTCAGGGAGGATGAAGGGTTCATAAAGGAAGAGGAGAGGCCTTTGCCTGATAATGAATTTCAGAAGCAGGTCTGGTTGCTGTTTGAGTACCCAGAAAGTTCAGGACCAGCACGGATTATAGCCATCATATCTGTCATGGTGATTCTTATTTCTATTGTCAGCTTCTGTCTAGAGACTCTGCCTGTATTCCGCAGTGATGAAGAGAATAAGAATAAAGACAACAAATATAATAGTAACTCCACCACAAGTTACGTGTCCACCTCCTTTACTGACCCATTCTTCATCCTGGAGACACTCTGCATAATCTGGTTCTCCTTTGAGTTCCTGGTTCGGTTCTTCGCCTGCCCCAGTAAAGCCAGCTTCTTTGTGAACATAATGAATATGATTGATGTAGTGGCTATTATTCCCTACTTCATTACACTTGGAACAGAACTGGCAGAGAAAGCAGAGGATGGCCAGCAAGGGCAGCAGGCCATGTCTTTAGCCATCTTGCGAGTCATCCGACTAGTGAGAGTTTTCAGGATCTTCAAGCTCTCACGTCATTCCAAGGGACTCCAGATTCTGGGTCAAACACTGAAGGCCAGCATGAGAGAACTTGGATTGCTTATCTTCTTCCTCTTCATTGGAGTCATCCTCTTCTCCAGTGCTGTCTACTTTGCTGAAGCTGATGAACCCGAGTCCCAGTTCTACAGTATCCCAGATGCATTCTGGTGGGCTGTGGTTTCTATGACGACCGTTGGGTATGGAGATATGGTACCTACTACTATTGGTGGCAAGATTGTTGGTTCTCTTTGTGCCATTGCTGGAGTGCTGACCATTGCCTTGCCAGTGCCTGTTATTGTCTCAAATTTCAACTACTTCTACCACCGTGAAACAGAAGGTGAGGAGCAAGCCCAATATCTGCAGGTTAACACCCCCAAAGCCGATTCCCAGGAAGAACTGAAAAGAAGTCAAAGTGGCTCTACCATCAGCAAATCTGACTATATGGAGATCCAAGAAGGAGTCAACAACAGTAATGAGGACTTCCAGGAGGAAGACCTCAAAAAAGGCAATTGCACATTGGCCAACACAAACTATGTGAATATCAAAAAAATGCTGACTGATGTGTAATTAATTGAGATTATGTTATTGAAAAGCGAGAGATGAGAGTGAGGGAGGTGGCAGCCTTAGTTTGCAAAAGTCCTGAGGCTTTGAAGTTTTAAAGGAGTAAAGAGGATCACGATAAGTCAGAACCTCTGCTTGTGATATGAAATTTTCTGTTCTGCTCAGAATTTCCAAGATCAGCCCAGCCTTCTATGTAAGATTGTCTTCATATTCATACAATCAACTGAGTGTGCATGCAGTTAGCTTTCATCTCCACGACTCTCACTAAAAATCAAACTTCCCGTGACAGCAGAAACAGCAGAAACTAGAGGAGGATGAAGAAACAACCTAAATATTAAGGTTAACAACTGTGTCTACAAAAAAAACAACCTTGTACCATGTATGTATCATCACAGCTCATCAAGTCCTCAAAGTTCAGCTACCTGTACATCTCTTGCTTCTCCAAAGAAAATATTATTGTGCTTCTTCTGCTTTAAGGAAAAAAGGCTTCTTGGGGAGTGTAATAATAATGATATAAGATGAGAATTATGAGAACAAAAACTTCCTCCATTGTTGCTGCTGCATATTATAGTTGTCTGACTGAAGTAATATACAAACATGATTTTGTTTTAAAAACCACCGTCTATCCCCTACATCTGTAGGTAGCCTTCATATGTGTGAACCACACTAACATCTATGCGTTCATGAAAGCAAGATTTATTGCAAAGCTTTCAAGACAGACTGACCATTTCTGTGCCATATTTTATGCTCATGAAAATGCAAGTTAATCAAATTTATGCAGTGTGTATTTATATCGTCTATCACACAGACAAGATTCTGCTGTTGTTTGCTAACCTTGGGTTAAGGTCACCTCTAAGCTTTGGTTAGGAAAACAGTAAGACTGATCTAAGCTTGCACCAATTACAGTTGCACAATACATTTAATAAAAGAACTAACGGTCTTATTCAAACACACCCCAAAACGCATCACTGAATATCCTTAAAGCTGCCTGTATGAATGATGATACTGTAGCAAAATTCACGTAGTGTGACTGGCGTGATCAAGGAGCGATGTTCCAATGGTACCACAGAAATGAGCAGCTAGAGCACCTTGTGCTGTATTTCAGCTTGCAACATTATGATTATTTCATTATTTTTCTAAAGAGATGGTTGATATTCAATTAACCTGGGAAGTGAAAAAGCCATATGTACTTTACACTGTAATAAAACATTCAGCCAATCGATATAACAAATTGTTAGCATAAACATCAATATATTCATTATTTTATTATCAATATTAATTATTTTATGCAGCAACTAATTTTACATTTTGTCTGTAATGTTTTTATTACGCCTTTTGTAAGAAGAAGCTCAAGAGAACTTTTTAGACATACACCAGGGTCCAAAATCTGTTTTTATTTATTTATTTATTTCATATTTAAAACACTGAAAGTAAATGTTCACTATCTTGAATTTTCACTATTCAGATTATTCAAGATATTGCACTATTTCTAGGTCCCTATTTAAATTTTTGATAGTAACCATGTTAACTGTGTTGTACAAAAGGTCAGTTACCTCATGCATAATCTCTTCTATTGAAGCATGTGTTCAGACGACACTCAGATGGACAAACTTGTGGAGTCTATGCCAGCTTGCGTACACACTGTCAGATACATATCAAATACTAAGCTCTAAAGTTCATATAAATCTTTCTGTAGAGATTGTACTTTTTACTCAAGTTGTTGTCAGTAATATAATTGTAATGAAAACTGTTAAATTAAAAAAGAATGCAAAATAGAAGCTTTTTCACTCCTGGTCTCCGATTTTGGACCCCACTGTATTTCTAATCAGTGTAATGTGTGTATTGTATCTTCTGTAAAATGATGATCCTGAGTGCTAGTGCTGCTTTCAGGGTTTTTTTTTTTGGTCTTTGGCTGTCAAAGACATTGGGACACACACAGTGACCTTTAGGTAATGGCAAAGCAGTACATGACTAGAATGACTTAACGTTACACTGCAGTAGCTGCAACTGCAGTATCCCATTGCTCATAGCATCAGTTGACCTTTCCAGTGCATCTTCAGGCAAGTGAAACATACATGCCATGTTTGCTTTCTCAAAAGGAAAAGTCTATAAATCAATATATAACAGAAGAGCTTACAGATATCAATGAAACTGATAGGGCCGCAAAGCTGTATAACTTTCACGTTGGTCATACTGATGTCATATTGTGGTTAGCCTGAGTTATTTTTTCCTTAGGGCCAGTAGCTCTTTTACTTTCTTGTTAGGGTCTTGCGATGGCAGCTAGTGCAGTATGGGTACAGCTGGATGCAGTATGCAGCCAGATTTTAATACTTTCGAACTTCCACATTGGCACTCAAGACTGGTTAACCAATGCATTGTGCTTCGATGTATCTTTGTGGTTTCATCTTCTGTTCTTTGCCAGGAAATAATGGAGGTGAAATGTTTTCGTGTAGCAGTCATCTTATGCACATGGTGCATCATTTCTTTTCTTTTTTACTTTCTGAAACCCAGACTGTATATGCTGATGCTTCAGTGAAAGAGGCAGAACTCCTCACAGCTGTTAGCTGTCAGCCATGTTTTAGCTGAGGCTAGAAGTTCATATTTTGGTCAGTTGCATTCAATAATGTAGGGGGTGGTTTAAAAAAAAAAGAAAAGAAAAGAAAAACCTGGTGTATGCACACTATACTTAGTCAGTGCCTATAGGATTTACGTATAATAACTTTAATGCAAGTGGACAGGGAGCTTTATTCTATGCATGGAAAGGTACACAGAAAGAATGTATCATCCCATTTTCTGCACACTTGAACATTTGATGTTTTTTTTTCGTTTATTTCATTTTCACCTGGAAGCAATGTATGTCGGACCTACATGAAAAATGTATCTCTGTGAATAACGTTTTCCCCATTGCATATTTAGCACTTTTAAAAGGTGGATTTATAAACCACTTGCATCATATTGATTGCAGGTTTTATGGGTTTTTTGTTTGTTTGCTTTTTAATTGGAGCACTGAATGTCTTAAGGAATTGTTATTATAAGCATCTTATGATCATTCCATGGCGAAAGGTCACTTCTTTTTCTATTGTGCATTTATACATACAGGACTGAATGTGACTAGGATATATATCAAGCTTTACTGAGATATATAAGTGCAATATGTCAGTTAAAAATGAAAAGATCCGTTTGATCTGAAACAATTTATTACCCAAACTACTGTAGCTAATGGGATTTGAGATTTCCTTCATCATGTACACATTATGCTCCATTTCTTTGCCACTTCTCATTAACAGACCAAACATCAAATCTGTATAAACATGAATTTGTATAACAGTACAATATTGAATATATACAATATTAATTGAATATCAGTTACACTAAGAGTTGGTTTTGCTTGAACACAAGCTCCCAAAACCCATTATATATCTTATAGCATTTAGATGTGGCTCAGTGTATTTAATTCAGCTAACATTTCATTAAAGCTTGTGACTTCACTGATTGCTGATGGAATCGGCAAGGTTTAAAACGGATATCATTACTCAGTTATGCAAACCTGTTTTTGTGTGTGTGTGTTAGCATGAAACATAAACTGTGTATCTGTGTATCTATGTGCCACTGTTTGAAGAGTTTTAGAACTCATAGCCAAGTTTGTTTCATAAGGTACAATCATCTTAGAGCTTTACAACTGCAGCCTGATCAGGTGTTTAAAGAATGCAGATTTTGGGCAGATTGCCACTACACATATATGCAGCATTATAGTGTATGTAAATAATGAGTAAATAATAAAGATCATCAAGTCTGCATAATTCTGTGCAAAATCTGTTATTCAGACATCTTCATGTCACCTGATAAGCTGCAGAGAAGTGCTTTAGACTACAAGTATAAATGACATGTAGCCTATACCTTTCATTCTTCATATCAGTGAATACAGAAAACAGCCATCACGTTTTTGTATGAAAATGTGTACAAAAAAAACATAGTGGCATAGAGAGGTGTAAGTGAAATTCAGCATATTCTTTGGTTCTGAATGAGATGCACTTTACAAGTACAGCAAGGAGACAATCTAATGACTGAGACTAAGCATATAACCTTTTCAAATGTCCATTTCTGTCTTGATGCTCAATCAATAATGAAAGTGAAGAAGCAATCTTAAACCTGTGTTTGCATTTTAATTTTCTGTGTTCAGTGTACCATCTGTTTCGACTGTGTGTGTGTGTGTGTGTCATGTGAGGAACATCTTCCCTGTTTCAATGTCAAAGTGATGCTCACTTTTAATTTTGAGTGGTGCTCAAAATTTAAACCATTATTCAGCAAAGGAAAGCATGCCATGACTTCACCAATTCACAGAACACCAAGACAATCAGGAGAGTTTCCAGTGGTGTTATTTATTATTATTTTATTGGCAAGCTTTGTAGCAGTGGTACAGGAGATAAACCTATTAGAATATTTTTTCGCCATTTTTTTTATCTCTGTATGCGACACACTGTATGTCCCTGTGTACATCTACTAGGAAGAAAATAGCCTGCTCTATAAATAGACAATTATTGAGGAGAATAAAAAAAGACCAGAAAAGGGGAGGAATCTCTATTCCTCACTTTTAAGCATGAAAGTAAGAGGGTGGTGTTCAAAGATATGCTGACAGAATATTCACAGGAGACAGGAATAGATTAAGCAGTGAGACAGGAGGAGGGAGGTGAAGAACAGAACATGGCACCTTTGTGCAATGTTCATCATCAGGCAGTGTGAGCACACTATTCATTTTGCCCACCAGTTAATGTTCTCCTCTTCCTGCAATTTTTTTTAGACTACATGTTATGTTTAGATGCATTATTACAGTATAAGCATTTAGCTATGATTAATTACTTTCTTATTTCTATTTACATCCCTTTGAGTTTTGGATTGGTTGGTTTATCTTTTTTTAACAGATCAAACGATGATGGAGGAGAAAGAGATAAAGTGGTAGAATTTTGAAGGGACCATTTACCATTCATAAACCTCTTTTTATACTGCATAAGAAGATACATATGGATATACAGGGCTGGATTTATTTTCAGTATATTCTCTCCAGTGACTCTTAGATGATGCAGAGGGGATGCTGGATGCTCAAGAAAGTAGCAGTGATTAGTTCATCTTTATTGCCCTCTAGAGGTTTTCTACAGTATCATGTACTCAGTATACCAACACACTGCACACCATACAGCAATACAGCTGAACCAAGTCACTAAACAGCACTAAATGCCTGGTACAACTGCACTGGGAGACTGGATAGAAAGGTCTCTGCTGTAATGGCTGGCTTGAGAAATCCGGCAAAACTGGGAAGTAATGGACAAATATATTTAGACATTTCCATTTATATTTCTGGTGCATTCTGCCTAATGAAAATGTTCTCTACTGGTAGATCATAGATAATAAAGCTAAATGGGCCTCACATGTCTCTTGTACTATAAATAGAGTTTAAAGTATTGATGTACTGAGTGGTACCAGAGATGCATGCCTTAATATAGCCCACATGAGTTAATTTTTCATCACTATCAATGAGCTCAGCTCTGGCATCTTACTGAGCACAAATCATGAAGAACTGGAGTTGTATAAAAGACACAGAATGGCATCGCACTAAAAGGAATGACATAATCAGAAATAACTGCTTATTACTGCACAAAAGCACAGGTGTTAGAGCATACATATTAATGTACCACCCTCCAAGGTTTGCTGGACAGGAGAGAGAGTGTTGGTGTGAAATTAGTTGATGAATATATGGATGCATGAATGACAGATTTCTGAGGCCTTCTTTCAAGTTAATATATAAAACAGAGTTCCGGTTTGCACTTTTGGCCATGCTGTGTGTGTGCAATGGCTTGGATCAATTTTCCCTTTTTTTCCCCAGCTTTGAAATGGTTTGCCTTTCTGGACTTCATGTTGGTTTCTCCGTTTTAACAACAAATACACTCTTTACAGGAAAAACTCAAATTAAGAATTGAAATTCAGAGCTATTAATTGTTTAAACCAGGGGTGTCCATCCTTATCCACAAAGGACCAGTGTGGGTGCAGGTTTTCCTTCCAGTTAAGCAGCAGTCACAGCTTATTCCACCTGTTTTTAATCAATGGATCTAATCAATGGATCTTGACTTTCAGTAGTGTGTGGCTTCTGCTTCCTGCACCCACACCGGCCCTTCTTGGATAAGATTGGACACCACTGGTTTAAACGATCAGGCAATCTAACAGAGTACACCTGAGTACAGAGTACAAAAAGCCTGTCAGTCACACTTTCCAATATATTTTCATAACTTGAAAAATGGGTGGGTTAAAGCACAAAGGTGACATGTTTTAAGTTGTTTAACACATCAAAATGTAAATATCAGAGTATGAAAGCTGAAATACTGATCTTTTTTCGCATATTCATATTTTGATCTCAAACCCAAATGCTTTCAGTGTCTAGAAAGCCAAAAGAATTGGTCTTGCTGTTCTAATACTTTCAGAGGTATTTTCAGGTGTATTTTATCACTGCCATCCTGCACATGTCCTACCAGATCAGTGATTTAATTGAACTAGCTATCTAATCTGGAATATACACTCGTATTTCACTACCCAAATACAAGTTCAGTGTAGTAACCAGAATTCAATACCAGATATAACACAGTCACTGTGATAAAGGTCTATGGGCCCATTTTTTGCAGTTTCCATTTTTGACCAGTAGGTACAATAATAATAAGTATATGAAGCTAAATAGGGCAGTGTAGGGCAAAAATGGCAGTGAGCTTACTGCCCCACAATTATGCAACATTTAGAAAGGCAAGTAAATCAGTGGAACATTGGTTTATATCTGTCAAATAGCAACACTTCTTTTGAAACAATTGGTCAATTAAGAGAGATCATTAGTACACCAATCAGGGATAACATTATGACCACCTCCTTTTCTCTACATTAATTGTCCATTTTCTTATTTCCACCTACCATATAGATTTACTTTGTAGTTCTACAAGTACAGACTGTAGTCCATCTGTTTCTCTACATACTTTGTTAGTCCCCTTTACTCTGTTCTCTAATGGTCAGGACCCCC